>ARYC01018648.1:0-17112 GCA_000711775.1 Oxytricha trifallax
TCCTTAAAAGACTACCTATCATAGACAAGGGAAACCTTCTTATAAAAGCAAGAAGTTATCGACAAAGCCTCAATGGTGCACTTTATGAAAGTCCTTGCTTAAAGACTGCAAAACAGAGATTAACAGTGGGTAGGGAAGGTAGAATAAATCAGGAAAGTATAGTAGCTAATTGTCAATGCGAAAGTTGAGAAAAATATGTAGTTAAGCATCCACACTATTGAAAACTGTCTCATCTGTGATTTCTCTGACCTTGACAGAATAATGCAATTGCCAAGAACTATGGAAGCCTTCTCTGAAAAGGCTGTTAATGGCCTTCTATAGCTATTCAAGAATGAGAATTAGTCTAACCAAGTTGCAGCAAGATTCGATTGCAAGTCTGCAGAAGTACTCTTAAGAGTGAGTGCGGAATTAGAAACTTTAGATTAAAATCTAGGCTTCAAATTCTACTGCTCGCAGGTCTTATGCTTAAACTATATCTGTGAAAATCTGAGTAGCAACCATTTCATCCATTTTGGTACTGGCAATGGGAAGACCCTAATATGCATTGCATTGGCAATCCTTATTGCTCTTAAAACTAAAAGGTCAGTCTTTATACTCAGCAAGAATGAGCACCTAGTGCAAAGAGACTTCAAACGATACTAGAGAGTCATTAAAGCTATGTCACTTAATTGCAATCTGAACTTCTTTGCCAAAGATACTGGCATCTATTTCTACATCTAGCCCTAATTAAAGAAGATTCAGAAGAACAGCAAGGCTTCGAGTGTATGGTAGCAAGGCTATGTATTAGTCGACGAGTACGACTGGATTATGTTTGATGGCTCTGTTGATTCTATAATCAACTCTCTAGAGTACTTTCAGCAGGCTCATAAAGTGATAGGATTTTCTGGAAGCAATCTCTCTTAATCTGAAGAGAACTGTTTAAAGCTAGCATTTAAAGCTACACCTATATTATTTCCAACCTTGATAAGCTCTAAGGAGATAAAAAGACACAATTCCCCGATGTGCTTGTGAGTACTAATTAAAGCGATTACTTAGCTAGAATCAAAGACATTATAATAGAGCAGCTAAGCTAATCGCCAGTTCTAATAGTGGCTTCAGCAAACTACAATGCAATCGAGATTGGCCTTTAGAAATTGGGCTACGATTTCACAAGTTTAAGCAGAGGGCAAGCCGCCAATATCGAATCTATGATTGAAGGCAGATACCTAATGAAGAATGCTAAAAAGGAATATGGAATTTACTTACTCAATGAAGTTCATGGAAGATGTACTGACATTCAGACCAATGATGAAATCAAATAGAACGGAGGTTCATATCTCATCATCGCAGATGTCTTCTCCAAAAGGTCTGAAGAGCAAATTATAGGAAGAATCGGAAGACTTAATACCAAGGGCAGATGGTAAAGAGTATTGTATCGACTCAACTCCAAAGATAGTGCTGAGTAACTCCTTTACGTAGAGTAGCTTGAAACCGACCTTATTTTAGACAAAAAGTTCAATGAAGTGTAGTTTAATTTGTAAGAGAAATAAGAAGCAACTGAAATGGACATTACTGATCATACAGAGGAGAAATAAGTTCCCTCTGAATAGACTCCAATCAAAGATCCTGAATCTGAAGAAGTAAAGGCTATAGTGGATAAGATAGTAGAAAAGGTAGAAGAATCTTTCATAGGAGCAATTAAGGATATAGAGGAAGCAAAGAAGGGCTCTGAAGAGGAAATCAATACTTTTGCTGTGGCTTAAAATCCAGAAACTCAAAGTAAATTAGGGTTCTATTAACCTTCTATCATAGAATTCATTGTAGAGAAGATGAGCCAGAACCCTGTGCTCTAAGACAAGCCTATTAGTGAAGTTGAGAAGATCTTCAAAAACGGCGTGAGACGCCAATATGAGGAGATCACTTAAGAGCCAGGCAGAGAAAGATCGAAGAGCAAGGAAGGAAAGATACAGACTAATAAGAGAAGTAGGAAGGCTTTAGAGAAGGCAGAGCAGATTAAGGACTCAGTTGAAAAGTGAGTTATACTTGTAAGGAGGAGTTGCAGAGACAAGTCTTTTAGTGAAACTTACAAGGAGCATGAAGAGGTCGAAGAAAGTATGGAAGCCTGGTTGAAGAAGGCTTTCAAATTAAAGGAGAAACTTCAAAAGTGATATAGATCATAAGAACCCCTAAAGAGAGGGGCTAAAAAGAAGATGATTTTAATGTTTAATTTCTAAAATAATTCACCATAATTTTGCTCTTTCTATTAGTAGTGTCCAGATGATCGATGGGAATAGAAGACAATAAATGTCAAAGGCGGAAGTTCTGCACCTGCCCCTCCAGATTCTGAGAACCGAATTCTTGCATAACTTATTCCTTAATTTTGCGTAAGTCAACCACTTCCCTTTCCAAGTTATCATGATCTTATTTTAGCTTCTTAGTTTCTTATAGAAAGAGCTATCTGTCGGATTTTAAGGCTATTTCATAAATTTCACCTCTCGATCTCATCTCTTGTTCTCTTTCTTTTTGATGAATTCTTCATGAGGTTCACAGCTTTGCCTCTTTCAGCTACAAATATAATAAATGGAGAGTAAACCTTCTGCTGAAGTTGAGGCACCTAGATAATGCGTCAACAAATTCAGGTCTCATTTCAATAACGACGTCTCTGTTCTGCTCAATCTTTTCTCTCCGTTAAAGCATGGCATCACGAATCATCTTGGAGACACCGTCGGTGTCTAAGGTATAGAGCAAGTCACATATCCATTGTCTGTCTATATGTACCCAGTCTCGCTCATCTGGGAGAAAGTTGAGTAGCCTGGGGAAGTCTCTCGTATAATCGAGGAAGTCCTGGACTGTGAGTCCCTCAATGTGAGGCACTGCTGACACTTTGACGTCCTCTCTTCTGATATACTACGAAAATGGTTGCCATATAACAGAACAACTTACCTCCTTTTTAGCTCGGATGATGGACTTGAAGAAGTAAATATTGGTTGAGTCAAGCTTGGGTAGGAAGGCCCGACAATCCTGGGTGAGAAAGTTGTAGAGCTCTTTCATGCTCTTGCATTTCTGGGCGAGCTCTTATACATTGATGCCTGTGAGTTAGGGCCAGTTCATATTAATCTAATCGAAGAGTGCCATCAGCGGCTTTAAATAGGCAAAAATTGGCTCATGATGACAGAACTGTTGCTATTAAGAGATGGTGATTTTCACTATTGTGATATCCCTTCATCACAATCAGAATTCCGCTTACGGATTCCCTATCATAGACAGGCTAAAACATTATTAAATAAACTCCATAATATATATAAAGTTTTATAAGCGACCATCAAGAAATATAATTTATCCAAAAAGGAAACAGATCAATTGTCAAGAAATTCAATTAGTGGACAGAGCTCAAATAGCCAGGAAGAGGATGATGAAAATTCTGCGGATTATATAACAACCAATATGCTATACCAAAGAAATTTGACAGTAGCTGATGTGAAGATAGAGGCTGTAAGTAAATGAGATATGGTCAACTTTTACTATGACCTTGAAGACTCCTTAGATGATGTTAAATTCGAAAGCCTCATTATTGATCCGAAAGCGGCTTATAGAGAGAGTAGAATCGGTGGATTCAAGGAAACGTTGCGAGATGGGGACGAAATAAAAGCTCTTGGCTAGATGACTCTTTGAATCTATACCGAGTATGCGTAATCGGAATTAGAGCCTTAAGGAGTACTCGAAAGAGATGACAAAAATGAGATGAAATAATTAGAAAAAAGGTATTAGAGAACCATAAAATCAAGGACACTCTCCTCATCTTTAGGCAGCATAGCTAGCTCTAAGCTATAGTGCCTCGCAGATAACTCAAAATCATGAAAAAGGAAAAGGAACGACAACAGAAGGAGCTGAAGTAGGCTCAGGAATCCTTGAGACTGAGAAAATCTGAAAGATTATCATGCCCACAGATTATGGACAGACTAGGTATTTCATACTACAAGCTAAGAAGGTATCTAAACAATCCCATAAAAAAAGCTTCATATTGAAATCTCAAGTAAGCCAATCGAAGAAAGTACAAGAAGCTGCATAGCCCAGCACGCAATCACATAATGAACATGCTTACTAAGGACTAAGTGCCAATATAAATATCAGACATCCAAAAGAGTTTAGAATAAAAACTTCAGCTCACTGCAATAAGTAAATGATCCGAAGGTTCCTCAAGAATGAACTAATGATGACGTACAAACAAGTCAAGCAGATAACAAACCTCAATAACAACAACAGCAGAAAGCTACAGCGCTAATATGCTGCCAGCAATTCGTGCTCCATCTATCTGAAAGTAAGAGGATTATCAACATCGATGAATCAGTGCTACACTAGACCGAGCAGAGGCTGGACAGCTCCCTATGTTAAGAACAGAGTAACGAAATCTTAAAGGTTGAGCTAGATGAACCTGATCATTGGAGTATCTAGCACTGGAGAGCTGTTCTACACCGTGAATAGAGGTAGGACAAACCAGCATTCCTTCATGTACTTCTTGTGCAAGATCGCGATCACATTGAGTAAATCTTGAATGAAATACCAGATTGTAAATAATAATCAATAATTTATGCACGCTACTTTAATCTTAATACTTATAAATATATTAAAATGGCACGCATCTCAAAATCAATAAAATTTCGAGATACGTGCCAAATAAAGCAAATAAATCAACTAATAATCAAATCACAATATAAAAATGAAATTTAATTTACAAATATTTTAAGTTCATATAATTATAAATACGTAATTAAATAGTGATAAAACTTTCAACATAAATAATGTAGATTATTTTTAAATGTTAAGGCTTAAATTATAAATTATATTTTTTTATTGATTAAGTTAATAGAGTTTAAAAAATGAACTTAAAATATTTATAAACTTAATTTCATTTTAATATTGTGATTTAATTGTTAGTTATTAATTTGATTTATTTGGCACGTATCTCGAAATTTCATTGATTTTGAGATATGTGCCATTTTAATATATTTAAAAAGTATTAAGATTAAAATAGTGTGCATAAATTATTGATTATTATTTAAAATCTGGTAATTCATTCAAAATTTACTCATTGGATGAGGTTGACTAACAGTGGAGAGAGAATACTATCATCATGATTGATAACGCTCCTTACCACAGATCCCAGAATGTGATGGCACAGTACGACCATCTTAAGCTGCCCATTATGTTCCTAGGGCCATACCATTACAGGATGGCTCCCGCAGAACTTATGTTTTCCTGGATCAAGAATAGAGATCTAAACCCTCTGAACACTAGAGCTCAATCAAAGTAAGTTAAGAGGTGTTCAAACTTTTAGGGGCTATTGGGCAGGCTTCATGAAGGAGCTCGGCATGACGATAAGCAGAATAAACTAGAACCTCATCAGGAAGTGTTACCACCATGTGCTCACAGCTGCTTTGGAATCAATCTCTCTTCTAGATTTATGATGAATACAAAAGCAAGTTAATCTTCACTAAATTGAAAGTAATTATGTTAATTCAACTTTAAATTAAGTAAGTTTATCAATTAAAAATTCATCCTACAAATTAAAATTTGGGGTTTCTTAACTTTTACCAATTCTAACTTAAATGAGTTAGGCTTAAATAAATAATTAAATTAAGCATTATAAGCTAATCCAAATGAATTACTTTTAAAGTTTGTTTTATTAAGCAAAAACTAAAAATAAAATATTAATCGAATATATTCAAACAATAAATTGCAAATTATAAACTTATAAAATGTAAAGTTATAATTTAAATTATTTCAATATTATATTTTTGAACGATTATTTGAATTATAAATAATGACTAATCACAGAATAGCAAAACTCATTATTTAATTTTCTTTTGTTTATAAGGCTTTAATTTTACAATTTTAGATATAAAATAATAAATTAATGCAAAATAAAGGTGTCATTCATAATATGATTAAAATAAAATATTTTACATTCTATATAAAACTATAAATTTTAATTTGTAAACTTTAATTATAAATTTTAAATTAATTTTGTGTGCAATTGAATTGCCAATTTTATATAATTTTAAGAATTATATATTTATACGTACAAAATATATTTATATAAATTTATGTTTGGTTTGGATGAGAAATTAAATGCTCATCATTTCTGATATTGAAATTTATATATAAACATATTTAAAAAGTTTAATTATGGAATGAATTTATTTTTTATCTGTATCTTATAAATAATTAAGATTTTATAAATCTTAATTAAATTAATTTGTATCAATAAAAAAGGCATCAGCTTAAAAATAAATAAATTTAAATAGATCTTTTTTACATTCTAATTTATAAGAATCTAATTATAATTCATAAAATTTTAATTTTATTAAGTTACTTACTTGATATAATCCTACCACTGCAATATTACCAGTTATTGTTCTAATTTCACTATTTTATTTAAGTTGCTCATAAAATCTAGTTGAATTTGGCTTCATACTCATAAATAAATTGTTTATTTACTTACCATTTATTTGTTAAGTTCTGATTTGATTGAGGTATGCTAGGTTTAACGCTATTAATAAGCGCACAATTAGCTATTAAGCTAAGGTCAACCTTTACTATACATCGCCTACCTCTGGCGAACAACCCACAAAGTGGGGAGAATTCTTTGACTTTAATCTTTTGTAATTGTCTATTGGATGGTAATTTCATCTGCTGATTGAGCATCTCTAGTCATTCACTTAGCCTCCTCTGCTGTTATTCTGGACTAAACTCAATATATATTTTGATTATAATTTCTTGCTTTTGAGGTGTAACTTGTTGCTAGTAGGTAAATTGAAAATAATTATGGCATATTTTTAATTATTAGTTAAAGATTATCGATGATGACCTCTAAAATTTTTGTTATTAAATTTTATAATATAAAATTATTTAAAATGAATTATTATAACTTAAAGACATATTAATATATAGAAGCTTACAAATGTATGTGAGACTTCTAATAATTTATTTATATTTTTATAATTAATAAAAAAGTTTCTAATATTTTAATCCTAAAGTTATATGTAAAATAATTCAAACTTTCTATAATTTAGACTTTTGTAAATTGTTGCTGGTATTATTTAAGGCTAATGTTTGGACAACTTTACCACTCTCCTATAAAAACCTCCAAAACCCCTTTGATTTATAATATAGGAGTGAGTGATTAATATTATGTTATTTTCAATTGACCTTATTTACTAAATTTCTTGGCAAATATCGACGAGTTCTAATTGTTTATATGACATATATTTGCTCGGAGCTTCCCCAAAATTATTCTTTCAATGTTTTATACAAATCTTTGTTAATCTATCTCTTGTCTTAATATGAAGAATTGTTTGAACTCTTTCACAGTTGGTAAAAATGTGAAAATCAATGTTTTGTTCAAAGGAAATAGAGGTCTATTTTGAAGGAATAAGGAGTTGTGAAGGAAAAATGTCAAGATTAGGGCAAAAAAAGGGCAAAAAATCTCTAGCAATCTCCTCACACACCCGCCTTTTCAACCTATGTCACGATTGTTCTTATACCTTTATCATTGTATTTATATAAAACCTTTGGAAATTTTATGTTAAGAAAGCTGTCTGCGAATTAAAAGGCTAGAAGCTCTGGAAAGGGAATTTGCCGACAGACAGCCAGAAAAAAGTCTTAAATTTGAGCGGCCTCCGCAGGGTCCGTGGACCCTCAATATCTCAATAGCCATTAAAGCAATATACCCCGTATTTGAATTTGCAAAATATTCAGGAGCCTAGCTTCAATTTATCTAAAGACAGTATAGGAGAACTTTAAGCATACAAAAAGTTGTAGCCGATTCAAGGAAAACGGCTAGGGCGCTCAGTGATTTGTGAGCGCCTTCTGCACGGACCGAAAATTCAATGTATCTCCGTAACCTCTTCTCTGCTTGTTTGGAGCCTTCATTATTCGTAATCTATGCGGTCTAATCTATCAATTTGCTTAAGGAAGTTTTCTTCTAAAGCGAGGCAGTTTTGATCTTATTGAATAATGAGAAAAAGGCTTGAGCGCTTGTGTTGTTGAAAAATGCTTCATAGCATGACTATAGCAAATTTTGGAATTCCTTATCAAAGTGTTCCAGCAGTCGAATTCCATCAATCTTACACAATTAAGGGCCAAAACGAACTAATATGGAATCAGATTTTTCTAATTCTCAATTGTTTTAGAGATAGCTGTCAGCCTTTATGAGAAAGTTTTGAAGTTTCCCGAAACTTTTAAAAGTCAAATTATAATGTTCAGTTGTGCAAGACAATAGAAATGAAGGAAAGCTTGAGCAAGCCTTCATCCCCATCGTTGAGCAAGGTCCATTTATTCCCCCATCTTCTTAGGTTTTTAGGAGTGGGAATTTTTATTTGACGAGATAATAATTTCTAGCTAAAATTCATGAAATTCGGACCAAGCTCAACTTGCTCTAATGATTTGAGATTTTTTGGCAAAAGTCATAGCTCTCTTTGTCGCCATTTTTTTGAGGACGAACATTGACATTTCTAAATAATGTCAAAAACTTTAATAGCCCGTTTTCTCGACCAAAATCGTTCAAACGTTTTAGGTATTTCCCAAAATCATTTGATTGCTCATAAAAAGTGATTCTAAGGATTTAAGCAAAAGTTTTAAAAATTTCAGATTTAATGTGTTGCCGATGATTTTTAATTTGTCTGAGTTTGCAAAAATCCTAATGCTCTTGGTTGTTAAATTTGAAAAAAATTACTATGAGGCTCGATTTTTTAGTCTTATCTATATTGGTAGTATCAGGAATGAGAGCAAGATATTTTAATTATTTTGTTTTATTTGATAATTGGTTTAAAGATTAGTATATCGAGTTTTATAATTATATGTTAAAATCTTCCGTATTGATATTGGAGTTTGTTCATATCCATAATATAATTCCATTAAAAATGCTACCTAATAAATTATTACGCTTTTAAATTTAAAATCTTTGTGTATCGGGGTTTTGGGGTTTATATATATATATATATATATATATAAGGGCTCCCATCACAAATCAACAAGCTACCAAATATCTATAATAATTATTGAATTATTTGAATTTAAATTTAATTTCTACAACCACCTTATCTCATGGGGTTTTGGGGTTTTATATATTTATTGTACTAAGTTAATTAATTAGAAAGCTACCTAATTATTAAGACTCATTTGATTAAATTTTATTTATCCTTATCTCCTAATATAATAATAATTTTGCCTTCAATCGACAACCTTGATGCTCAGCCCAGATAATAGGGTGAAAAATACGATTATTAACTTCCTATCCTCATCACCAGTCGAGCTTGACCTGCGAGTGCTGCCGCAAAACCTTCGGGCCCTCCTCGCACCATCGCATACTCCAGAGCCAGACATCTTTGAGATACGATTTCGATGCTTTTTAGATAATATGACCGTTGGTTAAAGATCTTAGAAAGAGATTGTGGACATCGCTTCAACCATCTTTGGAGACAGTGTTATTACTGAATATAAGGAGATGGTGCACTCGATGGATGAACTACACTTGTCAGTCCGCAAGCTTACATTTGTTGAAGATTGTACTAAATTGAGAATGATTGAAACAGAAGAGACGATGGAGGCCACTATCTGAGATGCTACAAAAGATCAAAGAGATGGAGACGCGGCCAAGGATAGAGGTGGGAGCCCTATACAGTACTAAATGCAAAAAACTACAACCACTGACAATCAGCAGAATCAAGTTCATCAACAAGAGAGGCAACGAAGACCCAGACTCCGAGAAGTATAGCTTAGACATCGAACTTGAACTTCAATGCAAAGGTAACCTTCTTGCCTTCGATTAAGACAAAGACGACAATCAGTGGTGATTTATTCTCTCCAGAGAGGAAAATGAAGAGAAGGATTCTTGTTACAACTATATTCTCAATATTCTTCATTAGAGACAACTCTATCAGTTCACAGATGAGAAATACCCATTCTTGTCAAGTGACACCAATTTTGTTTTCATGTTTGCACCCAGTGAAAAGACTGAAATCCTCATTCAACAAAACGACAATGTCTCTCTCTCTACGAATTAGTGATGGGGCCAGAAGAACCAACTGTTAACTTCATTTGGTAAATGGATAATGTTCCTGATCTTGAACAGCAAATTCATTCTGGTATCAGATTCAAGGATGAAAGATACATGTTCATTGTTGATAATTCAAATTTCTACAAAATTGATCTTAAGACAACCGAGACTAGAACCTACGAGGAGTAAAACTGTGTTGGTCTGTACTTCTCAGATAACAATTATCTCTTTACTCTTTGTCATAAGAGCAAGCCCACTGGTCTCAAAGTAAGACTATCCGGTTTAATACTCTACGATATCGAAAATGTGATAAAAAAGGATAAGGAGCTGCAAAACCCATCATTTCTTTGAATATCTCAAGCCATCCAACACCGCCAAGTAAAAAGATAAAAGCGTTTAGTTCCAAAGGAATACGCCAGGAGAAATCTTTCCTCATGCAGACGAAATCGAAACCACTGAATAAACATGAACGAGAAGGGCAATCTTTATCTTGGAACTGGTACCCAGTTTTCTACCACCTCACACTCACTCCCTCTTGTTAAAGGACAATGCGTCCTGCCACCGAAGCAGCTACACCAATAGCGTCTTGCAGAAGCTTAACGTCACCATATTCTTCGTGGGCCCCTACCAGTACGACATGGCTCCAGAGGAAAAGGCATTCAGGTTCATTAAGTGCCGCGACCTCAACCCCATTCTCCTGCCTGTCTCTACGAAGTAAGTTTACCTCCCTTAATAGGCTATAGGAAGCAACTGCGGCGGTATGTGCAGGCCCTGGCTGTGCAGCTCTCACAATTGGACATGCGGTGGCTCACCGGCGCGTTCGCATGCTCTTTGGTCGATGCCCTGAAGCATCTGAGCCTGCAGGCTGTCTGATACTGTAATTTATTCTGGTTTTGGCCACCCAATCTGGGAAATCACGAATCACCCTTACCCTATTAAAAGTGCCAAAACCCCACCATTCGTATTTGAAGTTTATCTCAGCCTGGGAAAGAATTGTCTGTGTCGTAGATTAGAGGACGATGCGTCTTTTCAAGGGCTCTCGAATGACTATCTTTTCTGGTCCCCATTTGCGTTTTTATCCTAGAAATCATCTGCAACACTGATTTGGTAAGTTAGGCAAACTTTTAATACTAAAATTTTTAATAGGCCAATTAAAGTCCAATACCCAATATTTAAAATTTAATACGCCCTATTAAAATTACAATTTATTTTCAATAAAAAACTTTGAAATTAGAAATGGAGAAGAAGCAACGGAAAAGGGGATCATGAAGCCTACCTATTGCTGGTTTGAATTTGTCTGCAGGCATTATGAAATCTTGAGATGGGAAAAGGATTTGTTCTCCTATGAAAGCACAATCGAGAGATTTGAAGTTCATCCTGAGGATCAAGAAGATCTCCTGTTTGGCATTGGACCAGGTCCACGGCAGCATCATACTAGTTGAAGCGCATTTCCCAAGAAGTGAGGGAGCACCTCGTCGCGACCAATCTCAACGACTTCAATGCCCAACCTAGCCAGGCTCAGGTGGACCTCGTCAACGCCGAAATGTAGAAGTTTGAAAGGGTGAGCCAGGATAAGGTGTACTCGGGGCTGCAGGCAGTCTACATCGCAAACCCCTGGGCCCCCGCGTCATCATCGATTACTTCTCCAACGTGTGGGAAAAGGTGGAGACCGACCAGCTGAGAAGGTGGTACTGGGAAGAGATTGTGTTCAAGAACGACATCAAGGCCAGCGTGGCAGGCAGCTCATCATGACAAGAGAGGAGAAGAAGTACTACGACAAGATTTGCAAGATTGTTGAATGACGATAATATATTTAAACTGGCATTATATTCATTTTTGATTATTTTTACATTCACAAAATTCGCTCAAATTTTACTCTTGGGGTTTTATTTATAAAATAAAATAAATAAATGAATATATAAAAAGTACATAAAAAATATAAATTGATTAATCAGTTTTTTAGAAAATAAAATGACTATAAAATTAAGTAAACTTAAAAGAATTACATTGAAAATTTCCAAAAAAAAATGAAAAATGAAGATTATAATGTTAAAAAAGAAGATTAAAAAATAAAAAATATACAATAACAAAATTATAAATTAAAAAAAATAAGAAAATAAAATTTGATTTCTTAATAAAAAATTAATCGTCAAAATAATAAACTATCATTTAAATAAAAAATATAGAAATTCTTGAAAAATTAAACTTTTCATATTGAGGTCATGTCAATATCTAAAATCTAGGTCGATCTTCTATCATCCATACAGGATCTTAGGCAGCACATCCAGGTGTAGAAAGCTACAGATCATAGTTTTTTGAGCTCATCTTTTAAACTGGACGCCTAAGGTTTTCAGAAAATGAGAACTTTTAGAGATAGCGTGGCTTCATGCTAAAGAAAGAGTGCTTGGCTTTGTTTTTTGTGACAGGGAAAAGTCCTCAGATAACCTTCATTTCTTCTTTGACTGCTCTCTAAGTAACCTTCTATTGTTCCTTGACTTCTAAATACTATAATAAAACCCCAAATCAGTTATTTACAAGATTTGGGTGACGATAAAAATTAATTAAGATAGATTTAATTATTATAAAAATTTTGTAGCTTTAGTAATTTAGAAGATGAGAGTAGTAGTATAGTAGCAGCATAGTAGTAGTAGTAGCAGTAGAGTAGTAGTAGTAGTAGTAGTAGTAGTAGTAGTAGAGGCTATTCTACTAAAGCTACCAAAATGACGAGATCTCCTATTTAATTATTATAAACTGCTAACCCTCTATAATAATACATTTCAATCTCTAACCACCCCACGAATCCAACATATGAACCTACTGCTCCTTAATTCTAACGCTCCGCTCAACCAGCAAGACGATCCATAGCTGCTGGAGGACCCCTCAGAGGATCTGCTACTTAACCATCTTGAGTTTGACGACCCCCTGATAACAAAGACATCTTTCAAACAGCGCCTAAACATTCTCATCAGCAACATTTAGATAGCGAATAGAAGTCATGAGGCCCTCTGACACGTGGTGAGTAGCATTCTCGGCACGCGCTCCACGCTCTCTTATTCGACGCTAGTGGACGAGGCCTTGCATGATGCAACTGTGAAAATGGGGAGGGAAGATGGCGGGCGCCATATTGGAGGCTCTCATGATGATTCGACTCATTACCAAACCATGGGTGACTTCTTGGATCCTACTCTAGATGCTTCGCCTCCTCTCACCAGGTAAGCTTTAACAATATTAATTGATAGCGAGATTTAGGGAAGGAGCACAACGTAACCTATTACCTAAGATAAGCAATCTGATGGCAAGTCCAGCAATTATCTCAAAAACGCCTACTGTCCAGATACCGTTGGCTCAGAGCCGCCAAGCCATTTAAGCCAATGAATGTCTGGATGGGAGTCGTATATTGAGCAATAGCTGAGCCCCACTAATCACTAAGAAAACAAACAAAAAACATTTAAAGAAGCAATGGAAACAAAGCCTTAAATCTCACATTGGATGCATTAGTTGCCTGCAACTATTAAACAATAAAACTAAAATTATGACTATCTGAGTGAACTATATACAAAACAAGACAATGAAAAGAAAAGATTGGATAGGTCCCTGTAGAGAGCGATCAACACCCTATTCAAGTATGAACAAGACGAATACTACACGAAGGCAAACTAGAGAGACGCCATAGCAAGTGTGATGAAGACCGTCGCATTCAGTAGTGCTTCCCTCACCAGCCAGATCAATAACGAAGGCCATCATTGCGTACCAGTCTTTCGAAGGATACGAGCATTCCAGCAGAAGCCATTCAAGAACCACACCACCTGCTGTCGATTGAAGGAGGAGCCCAGCTAGTTTCTAGGCGAGGCAACGTAAATACTCAACCAAGTCTCAGCAGTAATAGCGAAGCATTCAACAGTCAAAACCCCAAAACCCCTTAATGAGGTTTATAAGTGCTTTGACTTGTAGGGAATTTGTTAAGGGTTGGGGTTATTAATTAAATGCGAGACAAAAATAGCAACCTTTGGTCTATTTATGATGAAGAGTATATAGATTTAGTGTTTAAACTGCGTTATGGATGTGATATGTATAGTGAATAAGTCAAACCAGTACTGAACTATAAGTCTATTGCAATGCTCTTAAAGCGTAGTCCATCAACTGTTCGCTCTCACTGCTTGAAAGCTGTGTAATTAAAGCAACAATAGCTGAATTCTTAGCCTAAGAGGAAGTCAAAGTTTCTTTAGAAGCATATTGACGATCTTATTAATGAAAAAACTTTGAAGTATTGGGCTCACTTCTCTCTCGACTAACGAGCTATTATGATTCACAGCCAGTTCCCTGAGTTGAAGATCTCTGCATAATCTGTTGCAAACATTTATAAACAAAACGGAAACTCTTAAAAAGGTGTAAATCGTATCAAGAGAGTAACTGATTTCACTCTGCCATTTTACAACAACAACTTAAATTATATTTATAATTAAATGCAGAGCCTAATAGAATAATATTAAGTTTATTCATGCTGACGAGGCTGTGTTTACATTCAACACTTTCATCTAGAAGTCTTGGTATAAGAAGCATAGTAATATAGAGGTATATGACTAAAAAGACAAGGTACAAACAATGGCAATTCTTGGAGGAATTAGCGAGGATACTGATTTAGAAACTTATCTTATTCATCCTCGCTCTATTAAGACAGAGCAGTATATAAAGTTATTAGAACAGCTGAGAGAAGTACCCTGAATAAGAGATTATACTATTCGTTGATAATCTTTCAGTTCATAAGACAAAAGAAACAAAGAAAAGTTATGAACAACTAAGAATAGCACCAGTGCTCAACGTGCCTTACAGCCCATAGTTTAATGGAATTGAATTCTGCTGGGGTATAATAAAAGGTCATTATAAGAAACTGCTGCTATACCATTTAATGCATGACCTACCTATCGATACAGTAGACTTTATTAAAACTCAGCGAAGAGAGTAGATAATCTTTTTGCTTAAAAGTGTGCTCAAGAAGGGATAGTGAATGTATATAAATAAGTTTTGTAGTTAAGTTAATGAATATATAAGTCACATTTAAAATTCTTTAGAGGGAACTGGCTTCTCTTTCTGCTCTTCTATTTCTTGCTTCCCTCCTCCTAAGTTTCTTCTCTTGCTGCCAGCTCCTGCATCTATTTTCATTGACTATGGATGCTAAATATTTGAATAAAGTCTCTTGCTAACTTCATACTTTGTCTGCGAATTTCGCTCTCTGTGAAGCTTGCTCTATTCCTTCATCAAGAAGATGCCAGTACCAGATTTTTCCAAAGAGTTAAACTACAAATCTTACTTGAAATATATGGGTGCTTCTGCAACTCTTATAGCCAGCTCTCACTTATCTTGATCCCCTGTTTATCCTTATCTTCTATGCTGTACCTTTTCTTATGAGATTCTTGAATAATTTCTTTCAAGTAATCACCTTTAATTGTTGCAAGTATGCAAAAAAATAGTTTCTTTCAGGTAGTTTATTTGACAACTGCTTCTTAGTAGGCAGGTACTGCGAAACCTCTGGGTCATTCATAAAATCATCATAGAAGTTAGTCACTGAGATTTCTGGATAGTTTGGAATCTCTGCAAACTTTACATCTTAAGTTTTCAATGCTTTTCTCTTCGCAGAGTATCGCCCTTAGAAATGAAATTTTGGAACCTTCCATCGCTGGCAAGAACAAACCAACTACATAATCAAGATGAGTTACTATGAGTTCATTACCTTGCTGCACCAGGTAGCGGTGCAAATCCTCCTTGCTTCTAAATCTCTGAATCAATTCTTGTGCTAGCACTCTTTTCATTACATCAGTCATTGACTCCATCTTGTAAACAGATCTAAGAAATGATATTCAAATTTAAGTTTATTGATTTCAATTATATACCTCTGTAAAACTTACTATTAAATATGAGCATCCTATAGGAGGTCAACCTCTAAAAAGGATATGGAGAAGGTTTTGAGAACTGGTTTCAAACTTAAGAGATAGATATCAATTTCTACTGTTATAGTTCCATATTCTTAAATTTAAATTGGTACGTACTTAATTAGGACCAACTCCCAAAATGCTAGTACTTAATTAGGAGCATTAATTAAAGCTAGTACTTAATTAAGAGCACCCTAATTTTAATCATAAAATCACAAAATACCTCCTAAAGCAGTACGTACTTAATTAGGTGCACTCCTAAATCGGTACTTACTATAATCAACTTATTATTGAAAGTAAAAATGGTTACTTCCTCACCCATATTTAGAGCTAGATCGTCTCTTAATACTCATAATTCTTCTCTTATACTCTAAGAACTTCCCTTGAAAACTTGTAGGCTGGAAAGCTCTCATATAAGCTCTGAGTTATAGAGGCAGTTTTATAATTTTAAATTCAAATTTAAATATGAGCGCTAACATTTTAAGAAAAACAAATACACTTCCATCAAACTAAATGAGACTTACCTTTGGCATCAATAAAAAGTGTGATAGCTGTGAGATGAACTCTCATAACATAAGGAACTACCAGAGCTATCACTTGAGGTCTCTGTTATTAAAATAGAAATTATTAATAGAAAATAAATGGCAAACAAGTGCGTGGGAGACAGAGAGGAGGAGAAAGTTAGAAATGAAATTTCAATGTAAGCAGAGGAAGATGAAGTATATTTTTGTGAGAAGTATGAAAGAGACATCACTCATAAATCAAGCTGGTACAGGCATATGAAGGTCCATAAGGAAGCTAAGCCTACTGTATACTTAAAGCACGACAAAGTTGATGGAAAGTATGATTGCTTTGAGTGCCATAAACAGTACTCTCACACAAGAGACTTAAAGAAGCATCTTTTAAAAGCCCACAAAAAGAAATAGAAGTTGAAGATTAAGACACTCAACTGAAGTTGCTCAACAAAAGAAAGCAAGGGAGCCTCTATAAGTTGCTGAGCTTTAACAAGCAAGCGAATCAGAGTATGTGAGGATTGCACGCAACCTATTAGCATCAGAGGTCACGAAAATCATGATTAAAATATAATACAAGAAAATTCCAGTACTTGCATAGATTGATTTAGATACTTCTCTCTAAAGCTACCTAATT
>ARYC01018649.1:0-44655 GCA_000711775.1 Oxytricha trifallax
GTTCATAACTCTTCCTTGTTTCTTTGGTCTTATGAACAGAAAGATTATCAACGAATAGTATAATCTCTTATTCAGGGTACTTCTCCCTCAGCTGTTCTAAGAACTTAATATACTACTCTGTCTTAATAGAGCGAGGATGAATAAGATAAGTTTCTAAACCAGTATCCTCGCTAATTCCTCCAAGAATAGCCATTGTTTATACCTTGACTTTCTAGTCATATACTTCTATGTTGCTATGCCTCTTATACCAAGACTTCGAGATAAAAGTGTTGAATGTAAACACAGCCTCGTCAGCATGAATAAACTTAATATTATTCTATTAGGCTCTCTGCATTTAATTATAAATATAATTTAAGTTGTTGTTGTAAAAATGGCAGAGTGAAATCAATGACTCTCTTGATACGATTTACACCTTTGTAAGAGATACCGTTTCGTTTATAAATGTTTGCAACAGTCTATGCAGAGATCTTCAACTCAGGGAACTGGCGATGAAACATAATAGCTCGTTAGTCGAGAGAGAAGTGAGCCCAATACTTCAAAGTTTTTTCATTAATAAGATAGTCAATATGCTTCTATAGAAACTTAGACTTCCTCTTAGGCTAAGAATTCAACTACTATTGCTTTAATTACACAGCTTTCAAGCAGTGAGAGCGAACAGTTGAGGGACTACGCTTTAAGAGCAGTGCTGTAGACTTATAGTTCAGTACTGGTTTGAGTTATTCACTATACATATCACATCCATAACGCAGTTTAAACACTAAATCTATATACTCTTCATCATAAATAGACCCCAAAAGCTTGTAATTTTTGTCTCGCATTTAATTAATAACCCCAACCCCTAACAAATTCCCTACAAATCAAAGCACTTATAAACCTCATTAAGGGGTTTTGGGGTTTTGAATCCTTGTCCAATCCAGAAATATTATAAATAGATTATACGAAACCGAGAAAATTACAAATTTTACATATTAAACATGCATTTAATATGCTATAATGAATAACCAGTTGATTCAAATTAAACTCTGGTCCTTGATTACCTATAAATTGCTAGTTCATCTATTATGCCTCTTCTTTGAACATATATGGCAAAATGCTAAAAATCACATTTATCACATCTTTTTCTTTAGCAAGAGTAAGAAAGTTCTTTGAATTTTAAAATAATTTGTTCATTGCTAAATATGCCTATAGACAGTGCATTTAGTTTGCTAAAAAATAATAACTTTTTCAAGTAAATATTTAATCTATGATGTTTGAACATTAAATTATTATTTAAATGCTACATTTTGAGATTAATGCATCCTGATGTGTTTTACAAAAGCTGTAATAATTGTCTAACAAACTTCGTAGTTTACCTCCCCTTCGTCATTTTCATGCATTTGAAGGAAAATGTATACAATGATATCAAAGCACACATCGTAGAGAGTCTTTTTCTCATCCAATTATATAATAAAACCCTCATTTTAAAAATAATACAGTAAAAAAATATGTGTAAATTTGTTTACAATCCTGCTTGTCTCCAAATAAATTCTAGAGATTATTGTTTAAACCGTTTTAATGACTTGAAATTTCCATAGATTTAAAAGCATTTTAATTGAAGTTGTCAGTGGATGAGTTCTTTTTAGAAGCAAATTTACTCCTGCTTCCTAAATTAGTTATTAATGATTAATATATTTGAATTATAGTTAGATAAATTTGAAACCTTTGATAACAAATATTTAAATTGTGATTTCCTAATTTCTTGACAAAATTAGTGTCTATTGTTTCCCCGACATCACTCCTGTTTAGATTTAAATTTGCTTCTCTCAGTATTTCTTTTATTGGCTTACTGAATAACTTTGTTTTTTTGAATTGCATATATGAGTTTTGGCAGAGAATTGTATGAAACATCACTTCAATGAAGATTTTCTGAGTCTGGTCTCCACTTTGCTATTCATTTTAAAAACACTTCAAATAGACAAAAGTTTTTAAAAAATAAAAATATACTTTATATGCTATTGTCCTAAGCCCATTTAATTGGTATAATATGGGTTTGACATAAAACTGCCGCCATCTCCTAGTCCAAGCTCAGATTGTTTATTTTCCTCTATCAAGTAAAAAACTTCCCGCAACATCTCATTTAAATTTTATATGTGTATTTTATTGATCCTTTAGAGAATACCATAAAATTATATTTTATTCATAGAGTTAGACATCTATAAAATTTGCAGTTCTAATGTTATTTTTGACTTAAATGGCATGATTTTTGGCTTTATTAATTAAAGCGAGCAATGCACTTTTCATTTTACTCTTTAATTTGTCTTAAGTCTACTGCTATTTCAACTAGGCAGAAGACTGCGGCTATTTGTTTTAAATTTAAGACATTTAAGATTTTTAAATTCAAAATAAATGTTTATAAAATGATATTTTAAATTTTATATTTAATTAGATGTCTATCATTATGATTTTATCGAATTCTATTTACAATTACTTCATAATAAATTAGCTTAATAAAACATACTAGATTAATCAAAGTGGATTAGGGGATATAGTTTTATATATTTAATAAAATGAAAGAACTTAAAGTAATAATATTTCAAAACAGACAAATATCAAATAACATCTATCTAATCATGCATGTTATATATTGCAGATATTAAGATTAATTAGTGTATTTTTCACTATGTGGATCACATATTCCTGTTACTTTATGTTAAATTATCTGTATTTTCATAGTTATAGTCCAAGAGCAAATGAGCATCTTGTTCCTCTTATTCTATAAATTACCTGTTTATTTTCTTTTAATGATCCACTGATTAATTTCTAATTTATTAAAAATTGATTATTAAGGATTTTAAGGATTGCTAAATACTCACTTTCATACTCCCTTTTTTTATTATTTCAATTAATTTATTTAAAACTTGATTAACTCGTAAGATGTTTTATATAAAGAAATGGACCTAGAAGAGCAGTGGCTCCAGCTAAATATACAGCGAAATTCATCTTTCCACCATATTACTTTGATTATATGTCCTTCATAGCAGTGTCTTGTTAAGATTTTAGTTTCTGTACTTTTTCATTGTCTAATTTTCTCAATTTGCCTTTGTAGCGGAGAATATGTGGTCTGAAAACCATTTCAATAATGTTTATACTTTTTTATATATTATTTAATTTAAAATATCCACTATATTTAAGCAATTAATTAATCGATGTTAAAATCAAATATTAATTGATGAATGGCAATTTTATTAAAAATATTATATAAGAACTAATTTATTTCAGTAATACCTCTATTTTCAAAATTTTTTATATTAATCTAGGAAGAAGTTAATCGTATCAAAAGATAACATAAAGTTTAGCAGTAATAAAAAGGATCTAGTTTATTATATTATAAATAAAATATAATTTAATAGTTATTTAATAATACTATTAATATAAGATCTTAAAGTGAAAAGCATAAGCGGGAGAATTATAGATGAATAAGAATAAATTGATAAAAGTATTTAGCTAAATCAAAGCACAGAGAGTATCGAAAATAATAAATTATAATAAGATGGCTTTGATATATGTTTAAATTAGCGAGAATTCAATCTCAATTCAAGAATGATGCCTCAAATTATTGAGCCTACTAATGAATTATATTAATATATGATATTATTATTGATACTATTATCATTATTATTTTATATTTATATTTAAATATTAAGCGAGTATAATCAAAATGAGGAGATCGTTATAAAGAAATCAAAAATGCAATGAATTAAAATTATGATCATTTCAGAGTATACTAATGTTTTTCCAACTGTCGAGATTATGAATTAAGATCAACTATTTTAATTAGCAACTCTAAATTACTAATCAAACATGGAGAATTCTAATTATTTATTTTTCCACTTTTCCTGATTAGTTTGTATTTTAGCGCAGTCTCAGCAATGTATCTGTAGTAGTCACCAACTTTTTTCTTAAATTTTTCTTAGATATCTTCACTATATCTTCAGGATATCTTCAGCGTATCTTCCTCAAAAAAATATTAAAATTAGCAATAAATACAGCAACAATAACAGCAGTAGTAACAATAACAGCAGTAATTTAACTAAAATCAATAAAAATTAGAGTCTGGGTGAAATTCTAAAGGAATTTCAAAATATTAAAAATCACTGATTTTTTTCATATTCATTATCATATTCTTCATCGTCATCTTCATCACTCTGTCTTTAAACCAAGAATTTTAGAAAATTTGGATTTTTTGGGAAAAATCCCCAGACTCTAATTTTTATTGATTTTAGTTAAATTACTGCTGTTATTGTTACTACTGCTGTTATTGTTGCTGTATTTATTGCTAATTTTAATATTTTTGACTTTTTAATTTTTTGAGGAAGATACCCTGAAGATATAATGAAGATATCTAAGAAAAATTTAAGAAAAAAGTTGGTGACTACTACAGATACATTGCCGAGACTGCGCTAAAATACAAACTAATCAGGAAAAGTGGAAAAATAAAGAATTAGAATTCTCCATGTTTGATTAATAATTTAAAGTTGCTAATTAAAATAGTTGATCTTAATTCATAATCTCGACAGTTGGAAAAACATTAGTATACTCTGAAATGATCATAATTTTAATTCATTGCATTTTTGATTTCTTTATAACGATCTCCTCATTTTGATTATACTCGCTTAATATATACAATCTAATGAATTAGTAAATGGAAAGGATTCTGAGTAAAATTTATAGAACACTAATGGGAAGAAATCGCCTGAGATTTAGAAAATAAAAGTTCTTAACTTTTCATAATTAAATTAGAATGAGAATTCTCGTAATCCAAATCCAAGAAATACAATCAATTTAACAGTAATGTAATAATTTTTAACATTAGCAAATTTAGTTATTTTATAAATAGATATTTTTACTTTTTACCATTATTTTCAATCATTACAGTAAATACTTTGCAGAACTAAAGCCAATAAACAACTTTATTAGGTGTTAAAAGGCATTATTTGCCCTTAACACCTCGAAGTGCAACACATAAATCAGAGCTGTAAGTCCCCAAAATAGTCAAAGCCAATATTTAAAGAGAGGACATCCTCGATTTAAGTCATAATCAAAATAATGGACAAGTTATAGACCAAAGTTAATTTCAAAGTTAGAATAATGCAAACAATGAATAATTAAACTAAAAACAGTCGAGATCAATGCAGAGGAATTTCAATTATCAATAACAAATACTGAATTAATTTGATACTATTAAGTAGTTTTAGTATTTTAATAATCAAATGATTGAACCCCCATTTGTTTTAGCATTTAAATAATTAATCTGATTTATTTTGATATAAAATTATAATGATAAGATTGAGTCAAGCCATAATTAACTGAATCTACCAACCTCAAATAAAACTCATGACTTATAACATGAAAATAGCGAGAGATCTCTAAGTAACGGAGGAAGCGCAAGTAAACGATCAATTCCAAGAGACTTATTGCTTGATGCCAAGCCAAATGTCAAATATGATAATTAAAGCAAGAAACTCCAAATTATTGAAAAAATGAGGGCATTGTCTGTTTAGAAGCAACATGAAAAAGAATTAAAGTAGCGTAAGGATTAATTGTAGAATGAGGAATTTAAAATTAGAAGAGTTAAGAAGCATGAAAGTTTACAGATTGAGAATAGAAATAATCAGACACTTATTAAAAACCGATCACATTAGATTCTATCAACCAAAAATATCAAGTTTTATACATAAGCTTTGAATGTAAGATTGAACTTTCTTATAGTATAGTTTAAATTTACCAACAGCTCACATGATATTTTGAATGAATTTAGAAGTAGAGAATGTGTAAATCACGATCATAGACTTTTGGCTTTAAAAACAAAACTTCAATAATTTTCCTCTCGAGATAACTCACATTCGAGATAGATCTGCAGAGCTATTAAATTTAATTATATACATTTATTCTTACAGTTTTGGTCTTATTTATATAGCAACATTTACCCCTCCATTTTCATTAAAAAAATAAGTTTAATAAAATGCAAGTATATACTTATATATTTATAGTTATTTTGAGCTGATGTGACAAGAAATGAATTTTAATCACTGGAGGAATCATTAAGGTACGATAGAAGCAGACTTGAAGCAGATTAAATGATTGAGACTTTACTGGCTCCAACAAGCACAATTAAATATCAGAAACGATTAAGTGCTAATAGCTAAGATGGCTCTGGCAGCAGTAATAGCAATTATAGTGGCAGAGAGCACACTAAGAATACCATACATTATATTTATAAATAAAGCTAAAAGTTAAAGAAATAAAAAATATTTCCGCTATTTAGTGAAAAAATATTACAATATCATTAATTAAATAGTAAACATAGAAGAAAAGCTAAAAAAGTACGAGGGTACTCTTTCCCTAAAAATATATAATAGATTAACAAATTATAAGAAGATGGTAAAATTACTGAATAATGAATTTAATATCAATTAAGCAGAGATATATAATATGATCATTTTTTTACTGAAAACTTGATTTCTTCATATATTTTAAATAAATTCAGGAGAGAATCTATTATTATACATATTTTGATAATTTTTAATGAAATAATCTCTTTATATATGAAAATGTTACCTCCTTAAAATTCTCTTCATAAGAATAAATGTACGTCAAATGAATTTTATGAAAATGAAAACGAATTAATTATTATTAGTAATCAATCACGCTTCAGCACTTAGTATTACTTTACTCCTATTCCCTTTATAAACTTTCAGCTTTTAGTATTTTAACAATATTTTCTTAGCTTTTTAAAGCTATCACCCACTCATAATAAATATTACTAAACCACAACAAATTGGCTTAAAATTTCTTGAAACAGCATTCATGAACTTTCTGAATCCAAATTTATACTCAAAGCAGACACCCTCGCCTCTCAAACAAAATAAGTTTGTTACAAACCCCTTGCAGCAGTAGTAGTGGAACACTTAAAAAGAAGATGAGTACAATCAATTTGTCAATGGCTCGCTATTCAACAACTATACATCACCCCTATACCCCTTAACTTCCAACTCTATTCAATAGCAGTAGTAGTAACCCACTCAGAGCACTCAATCTAGCATTGGCTTTGCAACTGGCAGTCAAATAATTCAGAAAAATACGCAATAGTTACAGCAGCAAACTCTTCATCAGTAAAATTTAAAAGTCTACGATGAGGGTATATACCTAAACCAGTAGAGGACACAATAGATGCAACTGCTCTGTTCAAGTACTTAAAATGTAGTGTAGTAATTGAAGTAGAAAGATTCCATTTCAAATTTACAAGCGTAAGCAAATCCTAAGCCACTGAAAAGTGCACAAGAAATCAACAAAGATCTATAGAGGAACAAGGAAAAACAGCAACAACTATAACTCAAGTAGCAATAGATGTAGCAACAGTAGAAGCTCTAACAACAACAAAAACAAGCCAGTAAACTGTAAAACAATCAGGATGATGATGACACGGAAGAGGAAGAAGAAGACGACTGCGATGAAGACGACGAATCAGAATCTGACGACAGCTCACACAACAAAACTAACGATCGCTACAGAATCATCTGCGAACTTGGGCAGGGCTCCTTCAGCAAAATCTTCAAGGCTTATGACAAGGTGCTCTAATGAGATGTAGCACTTAAAATGGAGAAAGAAGACAAAGCTAAACGTATATTAGAGGGAGAGTATGAACTCATCAAGAGACTCCAGGGTCTGCCAAGAATCGTGGAAGTTTACGAATTTGTCAAATTTGAGAAGCCAAGCAGCTAAAATTTCATTGTTATGGCATTGAAAGGCTAAAATCTAGGAATCTTTAAGAAATCTACTAAAAACTTCAAGGAAGGGCAAGCAGCGGACATTTTGATTTAGATGCTTGAAGCTATTCAATCTGTGCACCAGAGAGGTCTTATACATAGAGACATAAAACCAGTAAGTTGAACCACTATATTTAGTAAAATAGCAAATATTAATATTAAAATTGAGTGTTAAAAGTTGAGTTTTAATATAATGATTAAATTTAAATGAATTGAGAAAGTTAAATTAATTATATAAATTCGAGAAATTATAAGTTATTTAATGAAATTGTTTTAGAATTAATTTTTGTTTAAATCCCATCTTAAATCTTTATAAACAACTAGTACGATAATATTTATAAATTATCTAACTTAAAAAATTGAAAATATTATTTTAATAAAATTAAACAATTCTTATATTATTTATCTGAATTCATTAATTTCTAATAATAACTTTCTAATCATTTCAAGAGGCTAACTTTACTTAATGAATTTTCTAGACAAACTTTGTTATGGGCTTAAAGAACGAGAAGAACAAAGTATATCTGGTAGATTTCGGGTTGGCCAAGGAGCACATCTGCAAGCGAACCAACAAGCCGTATGAACCCAGATAAAACACAGAATTCAGGGGAACGATAGCGTATGCGAGTGTAAACGCTCACAACAAAGAAGAGCTGGCTAGGAGAGACGACTTGTGGAGCTTTTTCTTCATATTACTTGAGTTTTTGGGGTAAACACCAAGTTGTCCATAAAAATTAATTTGAGTTTTATACTTTAATATGAAGTTGGAAGACCAGTAAGTACAGTTCAACTTGCTAGAAGAATTATTTGTCATTATTTACATGGATTTTTAAACTCAATTAATGCAGATAATAACAAGGATTAAGTCAGAGATATGAAACTCAAAGCTATGAGATAGCCCTAGAAGCTACTATATAATGAGATTATGAAAACATACAGGCAAGTGAATGATTAAAAATTAAATCATGTATTAAGACTTTTATTTTATATTAAATGATATCTTCGAGCACATATAGAGCCTGGAATACTCAGACTGTCCTAATTACAAGTACATCTTGTAAGTTTAAATCATCAGTGATTTATGAATAATTTAGTGATAAACTCTATGACATCAAAAGACAGAGCCAAGAATCGAAAAACTTCATAAAAGAGTAAATAATGCAGAAAAGCATGAATTTTCTACATCAAAAATCAATTTAGCAATAACAGCAATAAATTTAGCAGCATCAGTAATAGTAGCAAATCCAATTGCAGCAACAACAGTAGTAAATTTTGCAGTAACAATAGGTTCAATAGTAACAATAAACTCAGCAGTAGCCATAACAGTAGTAGCAAACTTTGTTGAGTTTACCTAATGCACAGCCATGCCAATAGTAAATGATCTTGCTTTCACTTCCTAATGGTCAACCTCCCACCATTCAATCGATTGTATTTTAAAATCCACTGATCTAAAACAACAATAGTTAGCAGATCTACCCGTAAAACGGTTCTCCAACTACTCTTTTTCAAAACTTAAATCCCTAACAATAGTAGTAATAGTAAGATCAGAGTAGCTTTCAAACCATTGCACCATAGCAACAGCAGCAGTAAAACTAGTCACAGCAGATACTAAGCTAGTAACAGTAATAAAACCAGTTGCCATGCATGACCATGACTCCAAGTATGATGCAGCACTAGTAAAATTACATCAATCTACAGCAGTAGATGCAGCAACAACAACATCAATATCTAATCTAGTAACAGTAGCAACAGCAATAACTGATACAGCAGCAATAGATCCTTACACACTAAAACTAACAAGTAAAGATGTAGAAAAACGGCAAAAGCTCAGCTTAGAAACGAAGAGAGTAGAAAGAAAAAGCCAAACAAGCCAAGTTACAACAAAAGATGCAGTAGAGAATAATGCTAGATCCTAGTCAAGCTCAAATAAACCAGATGATGCTCAGCTAATCTCAAGCAATCATTGATAATTTAGAGAATGGGAAACTTTCACAAAAGACCTTGTAAAATGGACAGTAAAATATTGGCAGTTAACAGCCAATTATCAAGCATGTTGTCAACATAAAAAGTGACTAGAATGATGGAAATAGCAATTAACAATAGAAAGGTAAGAGAGGCAGAAAGAAAGGTGGTTTGGTAGGGAACAAAATCTTATCGACTAATAAAACTGAAAAATTAGAGAACTATATCAATAAGTCAAGCTAGCAAACTTTATTAAAGTAGAAGTAGCAAGATTAGTCAAGTAAGTAACAAAAGCCTAAAAAGGATAGTTCCGAAAATACATCAGACGAAGATTAGTAATAGAAAGAACAAAATTAAGAATAATAGAAACGGTAGAAAAAGCAAGTGTCTCCCATAAATAAGACAAGTAGCAAGAAGAAACTATCTATTAAGAAGTAAGAAGAAAGCCAATTGTTGGTTGATTAGCAGCAAGTAATGTAGAATAATGCCATAATATTAGCTAACCAATTGATATCTGGAATGAATCATTCTCCAATTACCTTCAACAATCAGCATTTAATGATGCCAGTATAAGTCCTTCTCAATACCAATTAGATTGACATTTAATAGTAGCAGAACTTGTTGAATCAACAAAGCATGCAGCTTTAAAACTAGTAATAGCAGTAAACTCCTTAGTATTCAGATTAATCAAGGTAGCACACAATTTCAAACTACGGTGGGGATGATTTGCAAATTGATATGTCTAACACAATGAGCGCCAGTCGAACAGCCTCACCTGTCAAGTAAGAATTCCCAATCATGTTATCAGCTGCTTAAACCCCTCCTTAATAAGATTTTGATGGCTAAAACTTAAACAATACTACAACTTCTTATAGTCTATCCACGTCACCAATTGGTCATTTAGATTAGAATCAACTGCCGGTGACTTCCCCATCTTCCACTACAAACAGGCTTTTGATTAATAGCGAGGGAGCTCCTATGCGGAGACGTGGCAGACCAAAGGGATCCAAAAACAAGAGTAAAATTCTAGTTTCTCAAAATGTAATCAGAACTCAAATTTAGTCAAATGGGCAACAATAGATACCATAATAATAACAATAACAGTTGTCAATACCTTAAAACTTTTTGTGAAAATAGCTAAAAATTTTAACTTCTAATTTATAATTAATTTCTTAAAAGTACAAAGACTATATAAATTATGTTTAATATTAAACATTACCATTACCATTATCTTTTTATCTTTTTAATATATAATTTACACTTAATTTTAACCACTCTATTATGACAAATATTTTTCCCTATATATAGCATAACTCAATTATTCGATGTAATTTATCAGAAAAATAGAGAATTGATGTAATCTACTGAAAAATTACTTAATTAGTCAGTGTATATTTAGTTTGTGATTATGAATTAAATTATAATTAAATTACAGAAATATTAAAAAATGATGCAATCCCTACAAAGATCTTTCACCAGACATTTAACATTAATATTTTCAATGATATTTAATGATGTTAAATATTTTTTATATCAGATTACATGATGAACAGCAGCAGAGCCGCTATGTCTCTGACTCAGCTCTAATCAGCCAGCTTCGCCAAGTCAACCATCGAGAAGAAGGCCACTGGAGATGAAAAGCAATTCATTAACAAGGAAGAAGAGAAATTGCTCAAGGGTCTGCTTTTATGATTATGTGTTTTTAGCATAGCAATTCTTAATAGATTATGCAATAAATACTAGCTATGTGGAGCTTTATTTTTCAAATCCCTTAAATCTGGAGTATCACACTTGATAAATAATTCATAAATGTTTATTATTATGAATTTATAAACTGCTTAAAAAGATGAAGGAGGAAGCTTCAGAAACTCCAGAACAGAGAATCAGCGAGGAGAAGGCAGAGCTCAAGAAACTCTGCTCTGATCACGGAATTAAATACGAAGAATCATTTGCTGAGGCACTCATGCATTGGAAACTCTCTCAATGATCTAATTATATATTTATATTATATGATTATTTATACTCAAAATTAGAAATAAAAATATAGTCATTGAAAATCTATTTGGAATATATAACATTTTTATATTTAATGAGCATTTTTAGAAATAAGAATAGTGAAAAATTATTATCAATCTGGATATCTTTCATTGAGAAAGATACGATTGTTATTTAAAATTATTTTAACATATTTAATCAATTAATAAAACCTAATGTAGAGACTACTTAATCCACGATTTATCTTTCTCTATATTTATCGTTAAAATTATAGGAAAATTTGGATATTTTTTGTTAAGTTTCTAAAGTGAAAATACTTAAATAATTAAGAATTGATTAAGATCTTATTTCAAATCATTATTAGTCTATTATAATTTGTAATTAATATAAATTAAATATATAGAAAGAGAAAAGTTTATAAGTGAAAAAGAAAAATTATTTTTTCTTGATTTGATTTTTTGTTAAATCAGTATCTACCTTTATTAAATCGCAAAAAAACTAAATAATTATAACACACTAAAAGTAAAAAAAAATATTCTGAATGATTGATGATAATTCTATAGTATTTTTGAGAAAGATATTGAATCTTATTTACTTCATAAAATATTAATCTGATGTTTATTTTATAATTATAATTTACCAAAAATGTTTATATTTTTGGAATTATCACTCCTTGAGATATTCAGGGATTCCATTAGCTTCGACATACTTGGCCATAGTTGCAGTGAACACACTAAACTTCTCCAAGTCCCCTGAGTTTCTGCGTTTCTCCAGCATGTCCAAACTCTTCTTGCAAATCCATGGGTGAGTCAATACTTCCTCTATGCTCATTAAGTATTATGATATAAATTATTCAATATAATAAAAGGATATGGTGAATATTCATAATTTTCACTCATTCTTTGGAAACGATCTTTTCTTAGTAGACCCTTAATCAAATGCTTAGACTCTGGAGAGGCATAAGTCCAGCAAGGATGTGAAAAGTTAACATCTTCATAAAAATTTTTGATAAATTTATATAGGGTGTTTAATCTAGAAAGCTAATAAAGATTTTATTGCTTCATAGATAGTCTGTCTAGCAGTCTCTTTAGTGTCCCCGGCGTCAAAAGGCAGGATGCCAGAAAGCATCACATAAATAATAACTCCCAAGCTCCACAAATCAACATTCTTTCCATATGGCTTCTACAGAAGTACCTCAGGTGCAACATAAGACAAGGTGCCAAATGGTTCTGTGGAAGTTTCAGTAGGCCCCAGAATCTTAGAGAGACCGAAGTCAACTAGTTTCAAATCTGAGGTATCTCCTTCTTCAACCATCATAATGTTCTCTAGTTTAAGGTCTCTGTGAGCAATTGCGTAACTGTGCAAGTAATACAGAGCTGTATCATTATAAAAGTTTTAAATTTTTATATTAAAGCTGCTGCGATTTGATGAGCAATTGATCTTGCTCTGTCTTCAGTAATCTTAAATTCACGTTTTTCCAGGTAAGTAAACAAATCGCCGCCTTGCATGTATTCAATGACTATATAGATATTGTCAGAGTTTTCGAAAACATCCAGAAGTCTAATGATATTAAAATTACTCTCCTGAATTTTAATGATAAAAATAAGCTAATAAAATTAGCAATATTTGGGTGTTGGCATATCTTTAGAACTTCGATTTCTCTCTTTTAGAGTTCTAATTCGTGCATTTACATGCCCTTTTTCTGTATAATTTTAACTGCTACTTTTATGCCTGTCTTCTTGTGAATGGCTAATCTCACTTGCCCAAATTTACCTTTGCCCAAAACAATATTATATATATATAACATATTATTCAATCTTTTTTTCTATTATTAACAGCCTTGACTTCATAGTAATCATCAAGACTAGCATATCCAATTGCGTCCTTAATGACTTCAACCCACTTATCTCTCTATGATTAAGTTACGAGGTAGTAAATGCGAGATTTGTTTTATGGGAATATTAACTTGAAAGGGTAGAAAGTTATCGATTTTCCATTGTGATTAATGACCTCTGGATCCTCAGATTTTATAAACACACCTGTCAATGAGTGCATGCCTTTGTGCTATAAAATATTCATAAAAATGAATCCTGTAATTAAATGATTTCGATGCTTCTCGTCATCTTTCTTTCTGTAGCAATAAAGTTCCTTGCTGAGGAGACAGAACCAATATCTCTTGAATTTTCCCTCAGGCGTCTTTCTCATCATTTCCCCTTCATACTCTGTGAGCACTGTCTCTGAGCAAGTTCTGAAATTATCCAACACTGGCTGATTTCTTATGCTGTTCAAAATGCTTGTCGGGGATGCGTACCCATCGTTCTCTATGGACAGTTTAGAACCTAAATATTTTTCAAATATATAACATCATCAATAGAAAGTGAATATTTTTAGCGAATTATAATAATTTTAGAGGAAGGAGCTGTGTTTGGAAGTCTAATCATTTCACCAAAGTGAGTTTATGCAATAATTGGATCATCCAAAAACCTAATTTTGTTTGTTTAATATATAAATTCAATATTTTACAATCATCACTCTCGTAGAACTTAGTCTCCTCATCAGTTGAATTCAATTTAGCCAATTTACCCTGCATCATAGCAATTTAATTAGTTTTGAATTTTGCTATTGGAATTTAGTTTATGATACTCTACTCGTCATTTTGGGTTAGATCATCTTCACCAATATAAAAAATAATAGTATAATCTATAGTATAATCATCCATGTGCACATCGTCTGGTGTGCTTGATTGACCATCATTTGCAGGTTTCTATTGCATTTACTGATTCATTCTATCTATATTTTCCTTGCTAGCTGCGTATTTAAGCATTATTATATATAATTGTTTCTATACTACTTGTTTATTATATAATGTAAAAGCAAATGCTTTTGGGTTTCAGTGTTTACCATGAACTGTCTGTTTCTAATTTCATCAGCTCTGGAAAGATATTGCTGCACTGGCGACAACTGTTTCAGGTACTTAGGTGAAGCAATTCTTCTGGGTGATGTGGTTGGGGATGCATTTTTCTTAATTGCTTGATTTTAGCCTTCATTAATCATTAATTTTGATAATTAATATCATATTTAGATCAAACTAAAAGATAAATGAAAATAGAAATCATTCATCATTAAATTGCTAAATTAATAGCAATAATATTTTTTCATTGGCAATCTTCTCATAATTAGCTTAGAACCTGAAGAAATTCTCTGAAGATGGCAGGTTATCTTGCAAAAGTGTCATTATCTATATAAATATATAAATCCCAAGCTTCTTATAATTAATAACTTACAGATAGAAGCATCTCAGAGGACTTTTATTCAATGATTTCAGTGAAATCTACAACGTTTATGCGCTCCTTTTCTTCAAATATTATGTCCAAAAATATCAAGATTTGCTTCATAGTCTCAATTCTATCCTAGTACTCTATCTAAGTGCCACCCGTTTGATATTTATATAAGCAAAGCTACAATATTCTCGTATATAAACTCTATTTTATTTTTATAAATGTTTTTTAATGTTTGCTGTGTGAATTTTCCTTCTTAGTTTTGAGTGTTTGCTTTGACACTGGGATCTGTTTTTTAGTTCATAATTTGTAGGACTTTATTCATGTGCTATAGTCAAAGAGTTAGTTTATATAAGTATAATAGCAGTCGTTTAAAATAGCTGTTCTCAATAATATTTATAATGTATTTTCAAATTCTTTCTTACAAATATAGGTATGTGAGATAGTACAATTCTAATGTCTTCCTTTGAGATGTATCCATCACTGTCAAAATCATATCTACAAATATAAATTTATCACAAAACCCCTCGAATTAGATGTTTGTTACATGTCGAATACTAGCTTGATTTTTGACTCTAATTTGGAGTAGTAAACTTGGAACATGGCGTGGATGAATTCTTTCTAGTCGATTATCCCGTCTCCATTTTCATCCAAAATTTTGAAAAATCTCTCGTTTAATATACCTGGTAGGTTTGCGTACTATAATAAATAGGATTAAGCTTATATGGTTTTCTTAAAATTAATAAATTAAATAGAATAGTAAGTATATATACATAACGAAAAGTACTGATGTAAAATTGCTTTTAAAATTCATAATAAAGCTGAAAATTATTTTTAGTGAATTTATAGTAGGATTAAAGATATTTTTAGTTTAAAATATGGTCTTTGTGTGTGTGTGTGTTTTATTAATTGAAGTATATTTGAATAATTGTCATAAGTTTATATTTCTATAAGAGTAACTAACTAAACTAAGACATTCTATGTTCAATGGAATATAAACAATGACTATTTTATTGCTTTGGATAAAATACATCTTTTATACCCAAAATTAATGTATAATATTGTTTAATTACCTCTTAAAATACAATTTTAGTGATACCCTTTGATTTTTTCTCGCTTTTAGCTGCTAAATCGTTGTAAATATCTTTAAAGTAGGGGATGAATACAAACTTAATGAAATGCTCGTTTTCATCCAAATCAAAATCCTTCAGTAAAATTGTTTCATGCTGGTGTTCACCACTATTCCCTCCACCTAAAATTACACATAATTATAGTCATTATAATTTGTATAAGAAAGTTTATATTTAGGTTATATCTATTAATTTTAATTAATTTGAGTTAAAATTTCTCATTATAATACTTCCCTTATAAAAAAAGGATAATTATTATAATAATTATAGCAAAAATATGGAATATATATACCTAATTGTAAGTTGATGTCAACTCCATTGTCAATGTGCATATTTTGCATTTGCTACTCCACCATTATATTGTTTTATGTTTTCAATAAATAATTACGATTTGTGAAATTAAAATTAGATCTAAAATTTTAATTTGGAAGTATATATATTTATTTTGAAAATTAATTGAAAATCAGATTTTTGCATACATTTAAATAATAATACTATAATATAACTAATAGTAGTAATTTTGGAAAATAAAAATGTTGAAATACATGAAATTGATTTCTTAAAATTAATTTAATTTATTATAAAATAAAATGAATAGCACAGGCAATAGTTTCAGAGGTGTAGGCCAGACAATCAATAATACTATCAAAGACTCTATATATTTATTAAATAATTGTTTTATTGAATCCTTAATTCAAATCACAACTCTTAAAATTACAATACAAGCCAGTCGATGCAGCCAGCCCGACTTCAAAACCTTCGTTAATCGATGGGCGATGACAGGCAATCTCACCACCACAGTCAAAGCCAAAATAATAACAATCCATTCAACTAGACACACCAATCTATGCAGTTGAGCTTGAAACCTGGGAGCACTACACATGCATTTATGTTGCATAAAAGAATGAGTTAGGAGAGAGTTCCCTCGAAATAAGGAAGAATGTTTCATATAGAACTTGGCTAAAATGTAAGTGAAATGAATAAAAAATATTGGGGTTTAAGCTTTACAAAGAAAGAATATTGGTGTCGGTTATTGTGTTAAACTTACTTTTGCAATTAAATTTCTCATCATAACGCTCTAATAATTTTTCATTGAAACATTATGTATTTAACAATTCTAATTTTAGGAGGGTCCATTCAAGAAAAACGAAATCATAGGGTAACCTCACATAGATAAATTTGGATCAACATAATCTATGAATTCAACAATCGGAGGTTAAAATTCTCAAATGCATGGTGCCAGTTAGATTTCTCCAAGAATTGGGATATTGGGACATCATTAATACAAAGCTGAAGATAGAGCCTAGATTATGTTGGCTGATGAAGCTACAAACAGTATTTCACAACAAATTAGGCGAATTGAGGTAAGACTCACAAGAATATTAGAAACATTCTAGTAAAATGCTATTTCTTATTAGAATTTCAATTTCTTAACTTTTTCATTATTTTTAGGACTCCTTAGTGCAAGGATACGAACTTTTAAACACCTACAAATCCGAATCAGAAAATCTACGATCTCAAGTAGATCATTTAATGACTTAATTAATCGAGAAAAACGAGGGCGTGCTCCAAGAAATTCACCCAGATTTGATTGACGACTATAAAACCCTGAAGGACACAATTAAAGAGTAAAAAGATGAGAATGAACAGCTCTACAAGTTACTGCTAAATCTTAAGAAAGAGACGGCAAGCAGCAGTTAGAAGCTTCAGTTGTGCCAAAATCGCATTGCTAGGCTTGAAAATAATCTAGGTGTTAATACTCTTAAAAAATATAAAATAAGTATAGGCTAAATTCCTTATGTTTATTTTTTATTACAAATTTTATTCTTACTCAATACTATTAAGATATAAATTAAAAACTATTCAAAGTTAAAAATAAATTATCAATTTTAAGAAAAAAACATTTTACATTTATCAGTATAGCAAAATTACTGTAAATTATATAATTTAATTTTTGCTTATGAATACCAATCAGTTAAATCAGAGTAACAATGATTATGAAAATTAGAGCTATAGTAACGCAGGAGACTATGAATGAAACATTTTCTGATACTGTTATTTAAATTTACTTAATTTACTTGAGAAATTATTTATTTTTATTTTGCATTTTACTTTTGAAGTTATTTTTCATAAAGATTTCTTATTTAAAAAAGATAAAGAGGTATATATAGAGAATTCAATTGTAAGGTAGCAAGTACGGCTGGGTGGCGCAATGGATAGCGCATCTGACTTCGAATCAGAAGGTTGAGGGTTCGAGTCCCTTCTCAGTCATTATTTTTAGTTTTTATTCTTAGAATTTTTAACCAATTTTTTCTCATAGATAACAAGCTTTAATAGATTATAACTTTGATTTTGAATAATATTGCAAATGAGAACAAATTTGCTAGATCAAGATATAGAAAATCTTGAAAGTTTATAATAATAAGTCAGAATTTAATTTATTCCATTTATTTATGCTGTTTTCATTTTAATCACATAATCAACCTCACGACGATGGGGAACATCTCAAAACTCCAGAAGATACTTAGAGATAAATCTAAGACGGCCAAGAAATTTAACAGAACTTTGACATACAAGAGCTTTATCAATCTAATACCCAAGTTTTGGCTAGTTTCCCTCAGTTCTTAGAGTCTTATGTAAGTTTTATAGGAATATTTCTAGTAAAATCTTTGCTAATCCTAAATACTTTTATAGGATTTATTAGACAAAGGTGGTAGATCAAGAATGGAATAACTTATTGACTAGAATTAAGACAAACTCTTTCATATGACAGGTAAAGGCTAGGAATCCTCTCTATAAAGTCCAAATGACTCAATAATTACTAATGAGTAACAAGAATCAATTAGATTGCCAAGAGAAACTGTTAAATTTGCATAAAATATGCTGAAGAGTTTTCTTCTTTCAATGACTGAAAAGGAAGCTGACTGTAAGTTTAATATCATTAAGCTTTAATCTTTTTGATAGTACTTGCTATATCTCTGACTCAGAAATGGGAGAATGAACAAAAAAGAATCAATTAGCTAGTTCTAGATCAACTTGAGGACCATATTTTGATGACTTAAAACAATGGAAATAATCCTAATTCAGGATCAGGTTAAAAAGATTCATCAGGGGGTAAGTCTAGACGTAGAAGATAAGAGAGATTGACTGAAATAAATAACTTGATAAAGTAAAAATCATACTCTCCAGACAATTCAATCCTTGCCAATATCAAACAACTTGATGAATAGTATCAAAAGATACCTAAGCCCTCTATTTTGAGAAAGAAACAAGTCAAGTCAAGACAAGAAGATACTTCTCCTTAAAGCTTGAATTCCAGAGATGAACAGCAATTCCTGAATTAATTAGAAGCTAGTAACTCTAACCAAGAAGGAAGAAATAGATACTTCTCTGAATATGTGCCTAATTAGTCACAGCTTAAGAATTACATGGCATAGACACAATTCTGTCCTCAGCCTAGAGATCTCTAGCGAGAGTTAAGCTCCATTATAGATGATTAATCCACAATCATGTAAAACTAGAATTCAACATCATTCCTGAGCAAAAATCATAATCATTATGGCTTACTTTAAGGAGTCAATCCACCGAGTTCTGTAAAGAATTTGAAGGTAGACAACTAATTTTAGGTTCCAAAGAATATGGGACTAGGGAGATATTAATCAAAGGAGCTACTTGAGAAGGGGTATGATAGTTTGGGAAGTGGATATACTTCACAAGAAAGACTTCAAACTGATGGCTTTAGTATGAATACCTCAAACAAAAATCAAATGAAGTCAACTTAACACTTGTAGAGTATGGCTTCTCTGACAGAATTCTTTGATGATCCTAATCAAAAGAATGGTCAAAATAGAATCAATTTAAGAGAGTTCAGAGAGAAAATGATTTAAAATGGCTTCAAAAGACCACAATTCTTTGTTCGAGTAGATTAGGGCAGTCCTAAACCTGTATCAAAACTTCATGAGAGGCTTTACCAGGAGTAAAAACAAAAGAATAAGGTCATAGAATAAAAACGAATGATTTAAGAAAAAGAAAAGCTGAAAGAGTGTACTTTTGCACCCTAGATAAACAAAGAAGTCAAATATCTTAAGAGAAAGTAGGCAAGATCTCCAAACCCAGCTGATGTACGAAGACATCAAATAAATCAATTGATACCAGAAGAAGCAACTTAGATACTGACTACTTCTAATTAAAATAATGATTCACAACTTAATGTCGATAGAAATCTCTACTCGGGCTCTTCATTTCACAATAATCCTTCATAAACTTAAAAAATGAAATCCATCTAGGGGTCTTAATAACTTAGTAAACAAAAGTCTCCTGTTAATAGTGACAGAAGAATGGGATCAGGATAAATGTCAAATGTGACAGGTTAAAATAATGCATTTTAGAGATTATATAATGACAATGGAAAGAAGGAGTAAAATATTTAAAAGATCAGGGAAGAAGTTATGAATGAGAAAAAGAAAGACTATACATTTAATCCAAACAGAGATCTTACAAAGCAATCTGACAACAAATTTGCTGCTAAGAGAAGTCCTGATAGAGTAGTTTAAGGAAACAGACAAAACTATGCTTCACCAACATCTAAATAAAAGTAGTTTCAGCCTGTAAATTAAACTAGAAACATATAGTTAAATTCTTAGAATTCAATTATTGTTCATTTATTATGAGATCTTTTATTCAAACCTTTTATAATCTAAATTTTATTATGTTAATAGCTCTCCAAACAATGCAACACCTTAATAAACTTAAGCAATTTCAAACTTGAAACAGCAGCAGTAGTCTTACAAAGGTTAAGGCTCCTTGCTTTAGAAAGCCATTAATCATTAAAGCAATCAAATGAAAGATCAATCCTTAATGGAATCAATTCTGGACACCCCACCAAAACCAGTCAGCATGAAATCTCCGCCTTAACAGCATCCTTAACCAGAAATACTTATGACTCCTACTTAAGATTCTGAGATAAAATATTGTATAAATATAAATAACTTTAAATGCATACTCAATATATAAGCATATTAAATATATTAAGAATAACAGAAACTAATGGAATTCGAAAAACGAAACGCAGACTTCTTAAAGAGAAAAGAAGAGAAACTAAGAAATTTACAAGAAATCTAGAAGTAAGAACTAAACTTTATGCCAAAGTTGTACGCAAAAAGAAGATCTTTGGATTCGAGAAACCCCAAGTCAACTCCTGAAAAATAAAAAACAATCACTGATAGTACTTAATTTTCACCACAGAGGGCAGCAGGTGAGAGACTATATGAGTAAGGCCGATAATTACTTATCTTGAAAGATGAATTCTCTCGCATTTAGCAAAATCAGCAACTTGAAAATCAAGGGAAGCCAGACATCAACAAAAACACTTACAAGATACTTGAGTTAAAAACTAAAAGAACTGGGGAATCATATATCGCACCAAGTGAAAGGTAAAATAGTGGCAGTAGAATTCTGTAAAATAGTAGTAGAAGCTATGGTTAGGGGAGAAGCTTTGATAAAAATCTTGCTAGTGATATTAGTGTATAAGAGCAAGTAAATGATGTAGGATAGTAGAAGAATTATTAAGCACATAAAACTCACGATGCTGGTAGAGTATCATAGAGTTAAATGGACAAGATTAATCACACTTCAAATGCTTAAAGTATGCAGCTGTTTTCTTTTCATGGTGATGATTAAAGTGACAATCATTAGATTTTAAAATATTGTAAAATAAAACACAACGATTTCTCTTTATTTGTTTAATGTTTAAGGCAACATAAAAGGGATGAGTGATATGCAATTATACAACATTTTAACACCCGATAATGAAAGAGTCACAGATAATTGTCCGTTCTCTATAAATGATGGAGCCAGTGAAGCTCCCTCTAATTTTCAAATGTAGTAGGAAATTAAGTTCAACAATCCACTGACACAAAGTAACTAAAGTATAATTTCTTTTCACATTTCCTAATTTTTATAAGTTGTAATTTGCCTTAAAACTTCAGATATTTTAAGTTAACTAAACTTATGATACACTTTAAGAGCTTAGATCTCTGAGAGACTCCCACGAGAAAGATTTCAAAAAAGTTGCAGGTTCATAAAGAATATAAAACAATACAACTCAAAGTTTAATTTAGGGGAATGGGTAAGAAGAGATTGCTTATGCAAGTGTTAGAGACTCTACACATACAAGAAAGTAATTGTGAGTAGATTAACTTACATTCAAAAAAATGTTCGTAACTACAACAAGTATATTTAATTTCATTTTAAGCAACAAAATTAATTTCATTCATTTATTTTGTTAAATTTAATTTTACAATTCCTAGATTAATTGCTGAGAGTTGTGATACTTTACCTTTTAACTTTAAGATTATCAAATTGATTCTGAATGCTGCTATTATCATCTTCAAATCCACTATTTTACTTAACTTCTTCCACTCTAATTGAAAAATTGCCATTCACACTGCTACTGTCATTTACTTTACTACTGCTATTTTACTGATTGTCCTGTCCAAAATGATAGAAAAGTCCAATGAGTTTCTCTTATGAGTAGCTTCTCTTTCTCTTCAATGGTGAATTGTTTGGGGTTTAGAGCAAGGCACCCCCGTCTAGGTGCTATTAAAACCTTGATTTTCTAGAGGTTTTCAGTCCTGTCTTGCTGATGTAGTTCTTCCTTTCATCTGCACGAATCGATCTATTTTATTCTTACTTTGAGTTTCCACTGTTATCCCAGTTATTACTGTCACCCTCAAAATAAGAATCATCTCCGTTGTTATCATCACTACTACTGCTAGCATTGTTTAGCTTCATAATTTCGTCTGGAGTCATTTCTGGAATTTAATCGTTGTCAAATGGATTCAATTGTATTTTCAAACTACTTCTTCTCACACTCCCATCCTATGTGAGAGAGCCTTCTACGATTTTAGTCAGAGACTGTATGAATAAGTCAAAGTTCTATTCGTCTAGACTGTGCTTTGTAGGTGAATATGATTTCAAGTCTAGATGTAAATTGAACGATTATTGTTACTGCTGATTCTGTAAATGCTGGCCTATCTCTGAGTTTTCTATAGTATCTGATGTGTCTTACTACTACCCAATTATCTCCTCATTTTGACTAAGAATCGGCTTAACTTCCCTGATTAACGAATAATTAGGCAAAATTTAAAGTTTTGCCTAATGTCCTTTGCTATTACTCTACTCATATTGATTTTATTATATTTTCTTGCCGTCACTACCACTTTAACTATTTTTCTTATTCTTTGGAGTTGATTTCAACAACTAATTTTTCAATTATTCATTGACTATTAATTGTCCTGGGTAGTGCTTCGGCGAAAGATCTTCCTCATCAAATAAGTCATCAGACTACTAATACTTGTATTTTTATGTATCAGATGCAGTCGATGTTAATTTATTGTCTGTCATTTTAAATGTATGTTTACGATGAATTATTTAATTAATAACAACAGAATTGGAGAGTAGGTATTCATTAATAGTTAAAGTGAATTAAATTAAAATTATATATAAAAAATAAAATTGTTAAATAGATCAGGTTAGTATAATATTCAAATGTCTTATATTTTTATGAATTAATTACACAATATCTATAGGAAAAATTACTAATAATTCTTATTTAGTTCTTAACATAATATCACAATAAAGATAATCATGAAAAATCATGAGAAATTAATGAGTAACATAATAAATATAAATAGATTATTTTAATTAATAATAGAATTGAAATTAAAATGTAAACCACGAAATATTTGATGCAATCTGGATTAGTATTTGTGTCGTCAGCGTTCGTATACAAGAAATATGCTCACAATTTCACTCATCAGGTTCCATACAACAGATTTAGATACTCTGTCAATGCTCAATAATACATCCAAAACCTCATTCCTAATTAAATTATAAAAATACATATAATTTTATGATTATTAAAAATATACAGTTTTACATAGAAGATTGCTAGGTTAAAGAAAATCTTAACTTTTTAAGTAGCAATCGGCTTATAATCTTTAAAATAAACTGGCATTATAATTAATGTACTTTTTATATGATTTTATAGTTAATTAACTATTGAGAAATGTGATTGTAGCTGAGGCAGAAGCTCAATAAGATTACTCACCTACTTAAGTTAAACTAGAGATCCCTGAAGTTGTTATTAATTAAGACTCCAAGAGTTCTGTTGGAGATTATTTGAATCAGAAATCTTTCGATAGTCAAAGACACAATCACTTCTATTATTATTTCAATTACAATGTGTGATAACTTGATAAATTTGATTGTTAAAATATTTAAACTTCCACGGTGCTTATACTAACATTCCACACATTGATAAGAGACACAGAGGTGGAGAAGACGCCTGGATCTTCACTTCAAACCTATTGGCGGTCGCAGATGGAGTTGGCGGCTGGAACAGTAAGGGAGTAGACCCCGGCATTTTCGCCAGGGAGCTTTGCTCACACGTTCAAACCGTCTTCTTTGACAAGTTAAGCAATAGCACAGGCACAAATGTAGAAGAGAATAAAGAAGTCATCGCAGATGTGAGAGTTATGGATATTAATCTGATTGAGGTGCTTTGCGAGGGAGTCAGAAGAACTTAAGCTAGGGGTACCAGCACTTTCGTACTGACTTCTATTGATTAGTAGAGTCAAGTAATTAATGGGCTCAATCTTGGTGATTCTGCCTATATGATTATCAAATATCTTTTGGTTATACTTAAAGTTTTTATGGATATTTCAAATTCACTTTTAAATAGGAATAAATATGATAGTGAGACCAGACCCAAACGAAGAATCAGGTTTCTAAGTACTCTTTAGATCGAAAGAGCAGCAATATAGATTCAACTACCCCTACTAATGCGGCACAAACTACGATTTACCCACTCACGCAGATTTAAATTAACATCCAGTTTAGCATAACGATTTAATTGTACTGGGGACTGATGGAGTATTTGATAATCTCTACGATATAGACGTCTTGAAATGTCTTAAGCCAGAAGTTGATTACACTTTACAATTTTTTATTAATTGGAATTAAATGGATAGTGATTACCTTTGCTAGGTAAAAATTAATTACACTAATGAATCAAATGCTGCTTCCCCAACTTACTCATCACAATATGATCTTTACAACTTAATTCATCCTCAGGAAGCATCATAAATAACCTAAGTTATATAGAAAATCTAATTTATGTATTATAATTTAAAATAACGCATCCAACTGCCTGGCAAATACTGCAGAGAAATTGAGTTATGATAAAACCTATGATAGTCCCTTTTCTGTTGGAGCCAGAGCTGCAGGTAGATCCCATAGAATTGGTGGAAAGGATGATGATATTACATTTTAATAATAAATAACTACTAATTTTTTATTATTTATATCAAAATTGAGAGAAGAAAATATAAAAATTTGATATTACTGTAATTGTAGCTCAAATTAAAATTCCAAATATGATTTGATAAATGTTAAAAGAGAAAAATTTGAAGTCAATTATTTATAATGAGAAAGATGAAAATGGGCTTAAAATGATATTTGCTATACTTTAATTCTTGAATTTAAGGTTGAAAGTAACTTTAATTTCTGAATTTAATAATGTACTGCTCAAGATTTTAATTTATAAGAAAGATTATCGGGATTTTGAAAAATTTAAAAAAAAATAAAATAATTAACTTTTCTTATTTTTTTCAAATAAATCATAATATTTATTCTACTTTTTTTCAGAAATACAAATAAATTAATTGATAATATTTAATTCATTTTTGTAAAAAATAATAATAAACTTATTAAACTCTTATTTTTTATATCTTCCCCATGATTAACTTAATTTAATTATTGTTCATTTTCATATTAATCTATATATAATTAAATCAAAGTTACTTAAACACGCTTTATCTTTATTTGATTAAGTTGGCTGTGCCTATAGATAGGTGACCATCTTGAAATGTTGTTCTTGAAGTCAGTTCTTGTTCAAAATTATACAAATAATAATTAATATTATAGGAAAATATAAAATTTGATACGTCAAAAGCATCCTATGTCAATTGTGGTTTGTAGGGTGGCTCCAGAGTTTTACTTTCGAGTGCTTTAAAATTCAAGTTAGAGAAGAAAGGATGTTCCATAACTTCTTAATGACCATTTATGCCTAATCTTATATTAAATTAATGATTTTTGGATAAAATTTATGTGTAATGGAATTAGAAGTTGGATTCGTTACCAATTTAAAGATATAAAAATATAATTTAAAAAAGTAAAATTAATCTCTACTGTGGATCCTTATGCAAAAGCAACGAAATAAAATCTTTGAATTCACTGGTGACTTAAACATCCTTGGGAAACCTAAGCTTCTATCTCATGATTTTCTTAAACATCAAAGTCTTGTCTTCCTCAAAGAAAGGAGCTTAGCCGAATACCATTTCATAGGTAAGTGTGCCGAGAGCCCACCAGTCTACCGGGAATGAGTGGCCTGCTTTAGTTAAAATCTCTGGAGCCATATACTCTGGAGTGCCTCTCACAGAAAATGTACGCTCTTAATTTTCTAGACGCTTTGATATGCCAAAATCAACTAGTGATATGTACCCTATAAAGAAGTAAAATTGGTTAAATCACATAAACTCTTTCTCAGATATTTTCAATCTTACCATCTTAATTTAGTAGAATGTTTTCAAGTTTCAAATCTCTATAGACAACTTCATTTTAATGTAAATAGCCAAGAGCCAGTACTAATTAAGCACAGATAAATTTAGCAATTTCTTCTGTAAATGTTCCCAAATTCAACAAATGCATTAATAAATCGCCCCCTCTCACGAAATCCATAATAAAAAGAATTTTAGTCTTTGAATGAAATGCATAATGTAAATTTACAAAGAAAGGACTAGTCATCTATAAATATTTAAAAGTTAATAAATAAAAAGTTGCAAACTGGTTTATAAAATTGTTGTCGAATAAATTACCAAAATATTTTTTTTAATAAACTTACTCTAATAAGCAACTCTTTCTCAAGTTTAGTGCTTTCAAATAAGTCCTAATCTAAGACCAAATCTTTTCTTATACTTTTCATTGCAAATGGCTGGCCATCCTCCAATCTCTTGACTAAATAAACATTCGAAATGCTTCCTTTTCCGATCAGATTCAATGTCTCGAAGTCGCTTAATGTAATTACTTCGTTTTTGGAGTTTAAATAGATATTTAATTATACAGAACCTCAAAAATATAATAATATTTAAAGTTCATATCTCTTGCATAAACTAATTTGAAAGAAGTCAATTCTTGGAGAAGTGCCTGATTTTCATCTTAGAGTATCTAATCCAACAAACCTTTTGGATTGAAATTATCAATGGGTAGGTTTTCTGAGCTCAAAAGATACTATAGACATAATTTATAATAAAAAGATCTGATAACAAAAGATATTGATTTGTCATTGAAATATTTAGCACATCATGCTAAAGATAAAGAATTTAATCTTACCTAAGAATCAGGGAGAGACTTATTTTCTCCATTTGAAATGTCTTCTTTTGTAGTTTGGTAGAGTGAAATTTCTTGTGAATTCAAGCCAAATACTGGTATATTACATGTTGACCATCTGAGATAAGCCACTTTAAGATAATTAAAATATATCAGTAAGAAGTTATATCTCAAATTTATCAATTTTACTTTGAAATTATTGAATGAAGTATACTGTCGCGTCTATATAAATAAAATAAGTTATTGAGTATATTCTTACTCTTGAGACAGCAATCTCCAATCATAATTAAATAGTGGATGTATTACAAATTCCTCTTAATTATCAATAGATTTACTTATAGCCCTTAAATCTTAGTGAAAAACGCTTCTCCTTAATATCAAGCTGCCATTATAATTTGTTTTTAAAAGTCAAATTTATATTCATTAATTAATATATTGATTTTTAACATAAATTATATACTGATTCTTCCTAAGCAAATATATACTTTCATTAGTGATTACTAAAACCCGTTTTTGTTTTATTTTCCCATTTTTATCATGAGCTTGATATACTTCTAAACTCAAATAAATTTCTTAATTTTTCCTCAGGTTTCCAGTTCCATGAGAGAAATATAGGTCAAGCAAAAATATATTGGATGATATGTTTAGATTATCTATTTATTCTAATTTTAAAGCCATATTTTTTTGATTTTATAAAATATCTGAATTAATTTATTCACAATTTCTTAGCTAATTACTTTCAATAATATTAGAAATATCGTTATAATATAAAAATATTTTTGTATATCAATTTTAATGTGTATTAAAGCATATTCTTATCATACATGCTGATGTTAATAGTGATGACATTCAACGGAGGCGTGTTTATAGTGACTGTCTTGGGTTTGACAACCGGCTACTTTATTTTCGGTTTCATTAGAAAGACCAAGTACACAAGAATTTACAACCCAGAGGGAGATAAATGCTCATATTTATTAATAATTTAATATGAAGATATTGTTGTTTAATCCAATTATAATTAAAATAATATATATTTAATCCATTTATTATATTGTGTAACAAATGCTGTGCTGAAGTCGATGGATGAGGAACAAGGGAGACAGAGTAAAGTTAATATATTAAAATTACCTCAAAAGTGATTATAAGTAACAGAGTTAAGTGATATTAGGGAGTGATTAATTCACACATCAAATATATAATTATCTTTAAAAACTTAATATATTGCTAAAGTGCTTATAAATTAGGAAATTAATAAAATTATAAGCAATTTTAAGTATAAAATTTAGATTTAATACTGATTAAATTTTCTTATATTAATCTTGAAATTTGCCATGGGTAAAATAAATATATTCTTTTAACTTAAACTTATCTAATTCGATAAATTTCAATTTCATTTTAAATTGTTAAATTAGATAGGTGAGTGAAATAAGTATAATAATGCTAATTTTTTAATTTTATTTATCATTTATTTATAATTAAATGAGGCTAACACAAAAAGGAACTTATCCTAAGAGTTCATTAAGATATTCTCATTAATTTTTAAATAATTTCCATTCAATTGAGAATTTTGCAATAAAAATATGATTGTCACTAAAAATATATAAGATAACATAGAAGTGATATTTAAATAGTCTTAGAAATAAAGTATGAGTAGGAATTATTTTTAGTTTTGTGTAGATAAATTAGGCATAATTTGAACTTATTAGTTTCTTCTTCGAGGTTACTCCTTGAAGAGTTTGGGAGAATATTTTATGAGAATTATACAATTTTTAGTATGTTGCATTCAGTTCATAGTTAAAAATCAAATTAAGGACTTCTAGATGAAATATTTAGTAGAAATGTTAAAAAGGTAAGGGGGTTTTGGGGTATATGGAAATAGTTTTGTCATTATAAAGAGAAGATAATTTAGAGTGAGTAATTGGTTGTTTTTAGTGTTTGAATCTCGTCGGACTCTTTTCTACTCTAATTCACTGATTGTGATGGTATTGAGTCTGTTGAGATTAGTTATAGTGACCTGAAGAGCTGCTTCCTCCGCTTGCGTGATGCTGCTGTTGACTTCCGCTGCCCTAATAGAAACTGCTGTGCTGTTGTTATCTACTGGGTTAGCCTGAGCTACCTTGGTAGTATTTAAAAACTAAGATATTTAAGTAATTTTAGTTCAATTAATGATAAATTCAATGAGAAATATTGCTGTCTAGAACCTCCTTGATAAGTTTGGTAGGAAGTTCTCTTTTAGTAGCCTTAGGTGCCAGTATAGGATTGCCCAGTTGAGGTTCTATGTTAACCTTGACTTCCAGAACTACCTTGGTACCCTTAAGACTAATGGGCTCTTGGAGCTGCTGAACCATAGTATGTGTTAATTATAAAAGTTTAAGATAAGAGTTTTGATGTTGAAGAGCTTACTGTCTAGAGTGCTATTGGCTTTGTTGAGTAACTTGTCTAATAGCTTAGTGGCCGTGATGTTGTTGAGCGGTTTAACTATGACCTTGGTATTATGAAGTCTCTTAAGATTAGTAATGTGGATGAGGGCCATTAAAATGCTAAAAGGCTTTAAATAAGATTAGGATCTAAAGATCATAAGTTTCTCTTTACAGTGAGACTCTAAGTAATAGCTTAGGAATTTTACAATTATAACGAGTAGTAATATAATTGTTTTTTGTTTTTGTAATTGTGAACACTTGCTCTCTTTTACTTCTTGTAGAGTCTGCCAAGTTTCTTATCAAGCTCTCCAGATCTCTTCTGTTGATAATATCTCTGCTTGATCTTTTGAATTTCCTCTTCAGGCACTTATTTAGAGTCTAAAACCAATGGTTTTATTTACTCTTCAGTCTTTTTCATGATGTTCTTGTCATTATGATGCTAAATCAATTCGTCTTTTCCTTGAAAATTAGCGAAAGCTAATTTACTGATCTTCCCACTTTTGCAATCTTGAGTTGCATTTTGCCACTCGATACTCTAAAACTCTAGGAAAAAGTCTAGATATAAATGGGATGTGTGAAATTTATGAAAGCATATCCAACGTTACATTGAGTCTATAAAATGGGTATTAAAATTAAATAAAGCTTACCTTTAAATCCATTGGTAAATAGAAATAGTCATATTTCCCTTGATGTCTTTGATTAATCATTTCAAGAAGTGTCATTTGCTTGAATTTGTTTGGAATGTTTCTAACCATGATAGTAGTTCTTTGTTCTTCCCCGTTTAGAATTCTCCAAATATCTACTTCATTATTGAGTTTTTCTTCTGTGGTGCTACTAGCAAATGAAGATGAAGGCTTGAATTCTTAAGTTTCAGACTTAAGCGATTTCTTCTCTTCTTATTGAGAAGAACTTTAGCTCAAGCTAATTTCATTTTTGTCATCTCTAATATGCATTTGAGAGAACTGCTTTGACAAGGTAGAGGGGTTCTGTAAGTCAGGTGTGAATGACCTTGAAGGGTTTTAAGCTTCTTGACTATTCGAGTGCTGCTTGAATTCTTAAGCCATCATTCTTGAGTGCTATTACATTTACTATTCTTGGAGCTTTTAGAAGTCCATTCTCTGTTGTTAAGTTGGGATCATTTAAGTATGATAAAATTACTGTTGAACGGGAACTTGATGGGGCATGATGTTTTATTGATAAGGCCAGGAATGTTGCTGCTAGAATTGAATGTTTCTAGTAATTTGCTGGTAGGCTGGATCATTAGGGGAAATGATAATTGGCTGAGGTGGAAGTTGATTTATAATAATTCCAGTAGCTTAACCTGTTGCTGGATCTACTTATAACAAAGTCTGATTCTATGATGGGATTAGCACTGATTGAAAAGGTGATTGTTACACCTAGGTGAGATATTATTAAGTTTGCTATTACGGGTTTGAATGTCTTTGATTTATCATTTATCCTTGTATTTGTCCAAAAGGAATCTAAGGATATTATTAAAGAGAATATTGTTGCCTCATTTACAAATTTTAAACATCGTGGCTTTGTCTGAATTATACATTGAAACTTTAAGGAACGATTGTAAATAATTTTAAGATTAAAGTTGATAAAGGTGTTCAAATCCACTCAAAATTCACATTTCTTGCTAAAATTAATAATAAAGGAACATTAGCGTGTGCAGAATGGACAGAGCCTGAATCCTCAGATGACTGATGAGTGTGCTGTCTGTATTAGAAAGCTTAGAATGCTTCATTAGATTGATTGAATGAGTATGAATGAGGATTCCCTGAAAGGTTGTAATGAATAGTATCTTCATCTGAAATGCCTGTAGTAATTTGATCAAGTGGTGTAAAAGCTCTAGGGTTTTTCATGTAATCGCCTTCAACATTAAAGCCGACAGGAGTCTTTTCTACTAAGCTCTGTGCCATCATGCCTTATGTTTTTGCAACATAAAATGGGGAAGGCTAAAAGAATAGCTACTGATGTTGTTAAGGATCCTCCTCTTTGAAGTACTCTACTTATGGTTCGCCATGTTCCTCTTCTTCATATAACTCTTGGTCTAAGTAAAGTCTTTGTTCGTGTGCCAAATTCAGGTCTTTTAAAATGTTATCTGAACCCTCATTTTTGTCACCGCTATGACTAGATCCGTTATTGTCGCTGTCGTCTCTCTCCTAGATACTTTCAAGCTATCTTGATACCATAATTTTGTAAGAATCCGGGTGCTGACTTTGTTGTAGAATGTTGTTTATGGTGTTAACAGTTATCATGGCCTCATTCTTAGTCTCCAATTTAATTATAATATCACTAAAGAATTATTAACATAAATGTCGAATCTTACTCTTTATTAAAGTTCTCCTTAAGAATGTTCAACTTTAGGTTGCATAGAGCTGGTCTGATCAATTTTACGTAAGTCTCTGAGCTCATTCCGTGAATTATGACCTGCTTTCCTTCGCTCTACCATTCTCTTTGAAGTTTGGACGCGGAAAGCTTCTATGAAGGAGTTCTTACAGGCATATGATGTTGTACTCCCATTATTAAACTTGGATCTTAGACACCGTGTTCAACTAGTTTTTTTTTATCAATAAAATATTATGAAGATATTTGTAAAGATTCAGTGTATTTACTTAATTTAAAGTCGAGTATCTTTGATAATGGACTCAAACGGGTAATGCATAGCTTAAGCTATCATTTCATTTGGTTACATTTGTTACATCATGATGTAGTTCTGATACTGTTGTGGAGTCATCCCTTAGAAGCCCATAGGAGGTGACTGCCATTCAAATCCTTGATGACGAGGGTGAGGTGGTGTGAGCTGATCTCCTGACCCTGTTAATGCCATTTGCTAGGGTTCGATTGAAATGCCTTGCCCTATCGGAAATCCTTCGAAACCCTTGCCAAACAAAGAGTGACTCTCCTCTTCTTCCTCATGTTGAAAAGAGGGTACAGAAGAAAATAGTAATGCATTTTTTAAATAAAATTTGCTTTAAGAATGAGTTTGTTAGTAGGTCTGAGTATTTTATCTCAAAGCAGTTGATTAGTTTTGTTGTTGTTAGGTAATATCCTATTATTTATGGGATGTCAAGTTTTAAACTATATAAATAAATCCATAGTTTGTTTCATCTTTAGAGGTAGCATATTGTTGATGTGAAGATGACGGTGGCTAAATATGCTGACTGATGCCTGATTGACCGAGAGATTGCTGCCTTATATTCTGCTGGCTCACTTCTATAGATATATAAAATAAGAATCATGTAATTTAGTACATTGGGAGACATTTCGCAACTTAATTTAAAGAATATTTATATAATTAACTGTTGTTGCTGTAAGAGCTATATAGAATAAATTAAAAAATAATTAAGTAAAAATTAAAATGAATATTTTAAGCTGGTTATTTGTATGATCCATCTATGTTTATTTCCGATTGGAAATATATAAATATTAATATAATATTCAATGAAACTAAACCTCGACACATATAGTTTCAATAAATAAACAAAATCTCTATAAATTAAATTTGCTTTGCTTTTAAAGGGACTTAATTTATATATTTTGTCAGGGGTTGAATGATTTAAAAGTAATTAATTACATTTATGATAAAGGTCAAACTTTTTGAAATTTGAAATTGTGCAAAAAAAAAGATTATTTAAAGCAGTAAATCAATACCTTTTTTCTTTTGATCAAGCAATTATTTTCATTTTCTTTGATTTTCGTTGAGATTTTACCTAATAGAAATTATTTACTCATTTTAAATTATCAAAAATATTTAACCTTTCAAGGTTATATAGATCTATTTTTTTATAAATTGCTATTTAATTCTTTTTAAAAATATATCATTTTATTTATATTGGGATTATGTAATTTTTATAAATTTATTTAAAAATAAACCATCGTAAATTCGTATTTAAAATTATTGTAAAAAATATGGAAAGTGATAATATAAATTAAACGTGTACTATATTTAATTATTGATATTTTGATTGAATGTCTTAATAGAGTGCTTTGATTTTTAAATAGGCATCAATTCAATTATATTAGCTTTATATTATTACGGGGGGGGGGAAGTTTCCTGCACCTTTTTAATTTTTTTAATTTTAATTAAATTAATCTTTATAACATTTATCAACCAACTTCATGACTATTTTTAACATTATAATTATACTTTAATTTATTTATCAATAGTCAATATCTATCTTCAGATTCCAACAACTCTGACTTTTTTATCTGATATTTGTAGGTTCTGTTATAGTAATTCTAAATATTTTATCCAATTTTTATTGTAATTCTGATTGAATTTTTCTTGTTCTTACCATGCCTATATAATGCTAGACTATATTATCTTGTACAAGTTCAATGATGAGCAATATGCTCTTTATATTAAATGGGTAAAAAAAATATTAAATTTGCTAATTTATTTCAAATTTATTAAATTTAGCAAAAATAAATTAAAGCGTGCAGGAAACTTCCTCCAGTGCAGGAAACTTCCCCCCCCATTATTACTTTCATATAGCCTTTTAGAAGGGTGACAGTGATCTACTTTTCTCATTTTTGCTATTAATTTGCTATTAGATCAGAAAACTTTTGATGGCATTTTGATTCTGATTGAGCATTTACTATTATTAAAGATGAGACTTTCTGGATTGTTGTAGCTAGAGAGCTAATAACTAGTCACTTGTCAAAATATTGCTGTGGTTGTTATTACTTATAATCATAGAGGCAAGGCTGCTGTCATCATCGATTATTTAGGACTTTCCTTTAGCTTGAAGGAATGAAGTAGAAAAAAATAAAATTTAGATATCTGGTTGTTCATAGAGGCTTCAAGAAGCTGAGATTGTGAATACTGAACATTTTTCAAGAGATTAGTATCGCTCTTCTTATGAGACTTGCCTCCTTATATCATCTTCTAATTCATTTGAGCTTTGAGATCCATTACTTTGTTTCCAAAGGAACTTGAATTATCTCTGCTCTTATTCTTTGATGCCTCTTAGAATTTTTAAGAATTTGAATGATCACCAAAGCTCTCTAAAAGCATAGCTTATTACTCGTCTTCAGTTATTGCATGATCAGTGACTCTATTCTTTATTTTGTTGAGACTCTTTGACGAAATATCGCTGAATCTTGTTCTCTCTTCTATTATGTTTCCACTTGACTTAGAAAAGGTTTCATTTAAAAAGCCATTTTCTTCATCAAGGCTTTGAGTATCGCTTGAATAACAATGCAAAGCTTTCATAAATGAAGGCATAGGTTCATCAGAATTTTCTTTGATATTTGTTGATGGTTTTGTGCTATTATCTCCACTCTTAGCATTTAAACGGCTACTACTGCTTGTCATTCTATAAGTTTAAGCACCTTTTGAATCATGCATGTAACTTTTCATTGTCTATTAGTAAGCTTGACTTTCAAGTAATTTCACTCTTAGCTTTTCAACTTTCATTTCAGCTGTTAATCTAAGCAAATTTTCTCTGTCCAGCTAATCTTTCATTTCCTTCTCTCTTTGCCTTGAAAAAAGGAGTTTATGCTCAAGGTCTTCGATTTATAATTTATTTTACTAGTTGTTATGAGAAATTTGATTTTCTTATTCATCAGAAGAAGATAATCCATTAACTGTTTTTAACAGTAAAGTTGGATCTTTTACTTTATTTTTAATCAAAGGCCAAAGTTGTTTGAAAATGGCGCTTAGATTTTAGGATTCTTTCTTTGTTTCTTGTAACTTTTGATAGAATAACTTTTCGCTATCTCGAAGTAAGCCAAGCAGCTTTTTGTTCTCAGATTTTAGAGATTTAATCTTTTCTCCATACTTTTTCTCTCTTTCCTTGAAACTGAGGCCATCATTATTTTACCCAAGTGCAGTACCATTATTTTGATTGATCGGACCAGATTTATTTAACATATTCACGAATGATGTTGATGAGCTACTTCTGTGACTTTGATTGCGAGATATGTTTTGAGATTGATTAGGATAGAATTAAGCATTCTGAGAATTCTGTAGATTTGATTGCCTGACAGGTGATATGCTAGAATTTATGTGATTCTTTTACATTTGCTGTGAACGGTCCATAGATACGTCGTTTACATAACTTGTATTCGTTGTATCCTTAATCAGTGGACTTCTATTCTAATGTTATTACTGTTATTGAAACTATTGCGTTAGGGCAGCGAACGAAGATGAATTTAAAATTTGACTTTAATTTTGATTGATTTTAGAGGAAGATGAGGGCTGTGCTCCTCCGTTGTTAGCCATTTATGTGACTAAGTAGACTTACTGACTAAGAGATTACTGATGATTTTATTGCTGCTAATTGTGCAAACCTATGCTTTAGGTACCAGCAAACCCGGTACTTCCAGTTAAAGAACTTGATGTACCGCTCCTCTCTGGTGTCCATTACATGTGGATATGATTCTAGCTTTAAATATCCATAAAAAGTCATAATCTATGTTAAATAAAAAGCATATAGCTTGTAGATTTGAGATTATTTGAAGTTGATCTACTGCTCTGAGACCCATCTACAAAATTCTAGACCTGTGGTTAGCCAGAGTAAGGAGACTTTTGCTGATTGATGGATGAACTAGAATTTCTGTGAGTTGAACTTTTTTTCATTTCTAACTGTTAATATATAATTTAATATTTTACAAAAGATTAATAGTAATTTGTTATAGAATTATTTATTAATTACGTTTAACTTATAAAATTTATAGTATAATTATAGTCATTTATATATATATATATATATAATTAATTAATGCTTTAAATCTATATAATTCTGTGATAAAAATATACTTCAGTTGAATAACTAGCTTTTGCACAGAATCTCCAAGCCTTGACTTAACCCTTGCACAATTTACTCTTTTTCTCTCAAAATACTAACAGTTTTATCTCTATGATTGTCATAACATTCAATGATTTGCTCATTTTGATGCTGGTTAGTCACAATGAGACTTCTCAAGGATTTCAAAAATGTGATCTATTCATTAATTTTGGATTTTCTTGAGCTCAAAATTTCTAAAATAACCTTTTTCAGATGATAAGTAGATGTTGAAGCGAGAGGTGGGAGCTAGGACTGCTTTTGAATAGATGACACAAGGTTCATAGCTATATGATTGATAGGAGTATTTTGACAAGAAGTCATAAAAATTGGATCATAACTTAATTTTTTAATATAATTCATTCAAGTATCTTTGTTTTTAAAAATTAATGCATAGTATTATTACCATCACTATGCTCTTAGCTTTAAGTTGAAAGAGTTTACTAAGATTAAGTCAATAAATCTTACAACTCGAACTCTGGATGATTTCTCAATTTGCCAGAAACTTCCTCTTGTACAAGAAATTTCTCACTAGAAACTTAAGCATTTTATCCATTATGAATTTTCTAGTAATCCACAGGAGAAGAAATATTTTTATCACTAGCTGCTTGTGTCACTAAGTTTTACTGAGTAAGATTCTATTGAAGAGACTAAGCTTGAGAAATTTTCTAGAAGAATTAGCTCATTTTGCTTGGATCAGATAGAATTAACTTCAAGAATTGATCTTCAATAGTTGTGGTTGTATAAGACATAGGTTGTAGTATCTTTGCTTGATTTTCATTTAAATTCAATCCTTCAAACTAGTTTTACACAACTATGCTGAAACTTCTTTCAGAAGAGGAGGGTAAACTTTCAAGAACACTTGATGCTACTTTGTTAGCTTAGGTTTGATTCTGCTAGAGCTAAGAGAAATATGAGTAGTCATTGTAATCAAAAGTTTGATCATTCAATTATTAAAATGCTTTTTAAAGTAATATGATAAGTAGATAAAATATAGAAAAGTAACATTAAAACAAATCTATTGATCTGTATTAACAATTAAAAAATAATAATAATGCATTATTTAACATAATGTTTTGTAAAAAACATACCAAACATAAACAATATATAATTTTTGGATAATTTTATTTTCAAAAAATTCTAATTAAAAATAACATTAATTGCTGTCATAGCTTGATTGAAATATCTTTTGCAAATTTTCATGATCATCTCTTATTGATATAATTTAAAATTCATAATTTTATTTTTAATCGAATAATATTTATAATATTTTACAAAATAAAATACAGTAGAATTCAGACTGAGCATAGTTTGATTCTCTACTTGCTACTTATTGAAGTTCTGTTTACAATTCAGTAATTTATAATCAAACTTCTACTTCAAAGTAGTATCTATCTAACACTGCTCTTATGAATATGATGATTTTTGTGCCACCTTAGAGACGTTCTAATTTTCTAAACTGACCTTTGAGTTGAAATCAATACATTTCAAAGCTACTGATTCAAGCTGAGTATCAGAGAGAGTTGTAGATGTACCGATTGTTTGCTTTAACTTATTGTTGAAAAGCTAAGCTTCTGCATTCTGACTACTTCTCTATTCAAATAGAGCTTCGAAATCTTGAGAAGGGACTTGAGTTTAAGAGAATTTCATTCTCTGCTGATTTAGATCTGACAAGTTTGTATGGTGTTTCTTATCTTTGTTGAAAGGAGAAGTTTAAGCATGGGATGAGTTTAACTTGAAATTTGAATTGAATAAGTTGTGAGTTTTCAAAACTGATTGAGCATTAGGTTTAGGATGTTATAGTGAGGTAGTCATTGGAGTTTACGAGAACTGTGGTGTGAGTTTGGCTTACTAAACTTTATCATCTAAGTTGTTTGAATTATTGATGTTGAACATGAACTGAAACACTGGTTTTGTTGAGTTAGCATTCATACTTTAGTTGGAGTAGTTTGTTTGAGATATGTTGGTAGAACTAGAGTGAGTTTAAGAGACTTCAATTTGAGTTGCATTAGAGGGAGTGATTTAAGAAAGTTAATCTAAAGTCTGGCTCTCAAAGGAAGTCAAGGATGGGAAAGAGAGGCATAGTTCAGATTCCACGGATTGCTGAGTTGCTAAAAATTGGCTTTATTGTCTCATCAAATTTAATTTATATTTAACTTAAAACTGATTCATAAAATTCAAATAATTATGTTGCGAAAATATGAACCATTTACTTGTTTTAATAAAATAAGAATTTTGATAAGATAGTATATATATCTTTGAAGCTTAATATAGCACTATAAATTAAATCAGATCTCCAGATATTTACAATTAAAGTTAAAAAGATGGGAAACATTATATGTTGCGCACAAGATTCGAACAGCTAAGGGGCTGACACTCATAAATTCTCAAAGAAAGACTTTATGAGAGTCAAATAATATAACATTAGAGATGACTACTAAATTGATTTTCTTTAAAATTAATCACGCTTTTTTTTCTTATTTCAATATAACTCTTAAACTATGTTTTCTAAGTTCTTTTTGTACTCTACAGTTAATTTTTTTTACAAATGATAGACAATTAGGTCTTGGATCTTATGGTGAAGTGAGACTGGGATTGAACAAAAAGACTCAAATTTAAGTCGCTATCAAGAAGATACCTGTGAAGCCAGACGACAAGGAGCTGCTCGACATGATTTTCAAAGAAGTTGAGATACTCATCTAGTGTGTAAGTTCCTACAATTTATTAGTTTAGCACATTTTCTTAAACTTTGTTACTGTAGGATCACCCTAACATCATTAGAGTCTATGATGTGTTTAAGGAGCCAAGAGTCACATATATTGTAGAAGAGTAAGTAAATTAAATTATTTTATATAAATAAATAAATTAATAAAAATGGTAAAATCTAATTTTTTGTTATAACAAATCTAAGTTTTAATTAAAAAAGTGAATTGATGATCTTGAAAATAAGTTTCACGAATTTTATCTGAATTTAGTCTAAAATCAAACTTTTATTAGATTCATAGACGGTTGCACTCCCATTTCCACACTTTTCAAGAAAGAGGTCAACTTCAATGAGCAACATAGAGCAATTGTTATTGAGCAAGTCCTAAGAGCACTATTTTTTAAAAATTTACTCTTGAAATTTCATAATTTAAAATTCAATCACTCAATTATATGCATACAAACAAGCTTGTTCATCGGGACTTAAAGACTGAGAATGTAGTTTATGCCCCAAATAAAAATGACGGCGGTGATTTTGATAGCTTAGAAGTTAAGTTAATAGACTTTGGCTTCGCAAATGCTAACAATAACAAATTGACTGAGTTTGTTGGGACACCTTACTATGTGGCACCTGAGATTATCAATAGAGAGAAGTATGGCAGTGCTTGCGATATATGGAGTCTTGGAGTTATGACCTACTTGCTCATCGATGGAAATTACCCATAATTTTATTAGTTTTATCTTTATCTCTGAGATTACAAAACCAATGAATAAGTGAATAGTTTTATATACAAGCCATTCAATGCAAGCAATCAAGAGGAGCTCTTCGCTAAAATCACAAGCAGAGTAGCACCTTCCTATTCAGGAGCTGCCTGGGCCGTAGTCAGTGAACCTTGCAAGCAATTCGTACAGGCCTGTTTGACCTTCGATCAGGGCAAGAGACCTTCAGCATCTAAGCTTTTAAACCACGACTGGGTCATGCTTAACCGTTCAGGGGAAAGTGGCGAGCCAAAGCTTGCTATGCAGAAGAAACTTTCAAGCAAGATTGCCGCTAACATTTTAACCACAAAGGGTGCCACTGAATACGAATGGGCTATTATTCAATATATGAATCAGCTCAACATCAACAAGAATGAAACTGATAACTATATACTCATTTTTTACAATGCTTTTTTTCTGATACAATAGTTTCCCATCTCTATGATTTGAGTTTAATTCAATGAGTAAAATGTATAATTTAAGTAACTTACGTAAGTTATTTGAAGCAGTTGACGACGATAAGAACGGAACTTTAAGTTTTGATGAAATTAAGAAGATTCTTAAGCAGCATTTATCATCGGAAGACTATGATGAGTTCGTAAAGCTTATCAAGGACAAGTTAGATAGCAACTCAAATGGAAGATATCCTATATTTATGATAAATAACTTTCAAATATTAAAGTTATAGGTGTTTCAATCAAATACTGACTTACTATTATACTTAAATATTAATTTATAAAGAATCGACTACAGTGAATTTTTGGACTTGACTGTTGAACACAAGAAGCTACTCACAAGATTTAACTTAGAAATTACTTTCAACAATTTAAAGCAAAAATAGTCATGTTAAATTCCTTTTTGTCAAAAAATGAATTTAAATCATAGCAGTTATAAATTTAGATTTTATCTTTTAAAAATTTATTTCATAATTTTAATTTAGACGTAGACAACAGTGGCTTCTTAACTATCGAAGAATTGAAAAAGACTTTCGAAGCAGCAGGAAACAAAAAATCTCAGCAATTCTGGGACTAATTCATGGCTGGAGTCGACAAAAATGGAGACGGTGAGATCCATCTCGAGGAATTCATCTCAACAATCTATAAAAGTTATTTTTCTTAAACTAAGCATTCTATAGCATTTAATTGTAAACAAAACAATGATTTCAATACTTTTATATATAGTGAATATTTTTACATTTTGAATGGAGAAACTGATCAAGTGAAGAATAGACAGTATATGATTTATTTCGAAATTATACTGAAGTAACCCTTAATCTTAAATACTTTACATTTCCTGACTCTATAAAACGAAGGAACTTGATCGGTAATTAAAAGTCATCAGAATTACATTGAATATACTATTGAGTTCGACTATTTAATATATTAAGATTGATGTTTCACTAATAAACTTGAATATTTATATACTCTTAGTTTCTGAGGTTGAGTAGTCTATAAATAAGTTTAAGTTTTTTTAATAAAAAGTTTTAAATCAAAATACTATTGATTAATTCATTATGAAATAAAAATTTGATCAATAATTAACTAATTTCGATTTTAATTTTATAATAATTCATAATCTATTAATTCAATCTATAGTGGCATAATTTAAATACAAATTTAAGATTATGAATTTAAACATTAATAATAACTTATTTAAATGGCATAGACATCTTGCGGTACTAATAAATCAGGCTCTCTCAATCCTATTAAATAATTTTATAATTTATCGTAAGTTTATGGTTTTATTTTAAGTATAAAATTAAGTTCTTAAAATTTAAATAGGCATTATAAAATTGAATTTATTGTGCATTAATAATTAGAATAAATATCATTAATAAATCCTGTTGCTTCAAGTGGATGCTGTAGTAAAACCACTACCTTTCTCTTGAAATATTTCAGCTTTGCAATTGTGATTTATTTATGGGTGAACATAGTAAATTATTTGGCCTAAAATAGAGTGGAAGTGTATGGTTTGTAGAAATACTTGCCAGAGTAGCTGCTTAACACCTACCTACGTAGTCACAACCTAGATTAGCTCTATGAGAAAATTGTATTAACTGAGCAAGAAGAAAATGATCTCATCAGAGAGTATGGGGAGTTGGAATATAACATCAAAGCTGCCTAGGACTGTGCAATTGGAGTGGGGTATACTACATGCATGGATATTGGCTTTAGAGCAACTGATTTGATTAAGAAACTTGATTCACATATTCAAAAATTTGTAAAACCTATGATTGTAATATAGTTTACTAAGCATTGAATAGAAAACTTAACAAAATTATCAATGTACATAAAATTAAAATTAGGAGGAGCAAAAGCATTCTAGGAGCCTAAAGTACATAGTGAAATAAAAGATTTGAAAAGTTTTATATCAACCTTTCTCTACTATTTTTCAAGAGGAGCGAATGCCGAGCGCAGTGCTGTAAGTTAGAATTATTATTGCAATTGCATTTCAAGTCTTGTTACATCAAGTTTTAATAACACTTTATATAGGATTCAACAGAGTTCTTCAACTTTTTAGTTGAGATGGTGTAAGAAATAGATGCTGAGACAGGCAAAACAACAATTAACTTTTCCCCAGAAATTGGTGGTCATTCTTCAGTATGGGCCTTGAGAGCTCAGAAAGAGGGATGCAAGGCTTTTATAGCTGCTTAATCTAGTTAATTCAATCACAAAGCCTTGAATTATACTAAAGAACACTCAGAGAAGTATTTAGTCTGGCCTCATCAAGCTTTTCATTTCTTTATGTTTAATATGAATCAAGCAATTAATGACAGACTTGGCAAAGATATAGTGGACAGTGAATTAGATGTGCATCTAGTATTTGAGTATCAAGAAGGAGATGAAATTCTAGGTTTCAAGGCCCCAAGAAGTAATAGATTTTACTTCGTTAATGATCCAAACGGAGCCAGTTTGAAATAGATGGATGTGTATCACGATATTATTAAGAGTCACCCCAATATCAAGAGACATTTATTTGGAGGGTATCAACTTATGCAAAAACTTGATGATTTAACTCTTAAGGAAAGACTTGAAAGATATTTTAGAGTTTAAAAGATGCTTTGAATTATAATCAAACAATTTATACATTTACTTTATTCTTAAGATAAGAACACTTATGGAAAGAAATGAAGGCAATCGATCCCTCACACATGATCCATGTAGAATTCGCTCACTTTTCAAACCTTAAATTCTTCCAATTATTCGAGAAACACGTAGTCAGACACGCAGACTCACTTGGTATGAACGAACAAGAGTTAATTATGTTGCTTGAATTATGGGAGAATAAATTGGTAGATATCAATTTGGCAAGAGACTCTAAACCTACCATCGAGGAGATTCTTTCATAGCTTAAATAGTTCATAATAATTATAATTAATAGTTTATATTCCAAATTGTAATATGCTACATTTAATTGATATAAAAATGTTCTTTGAACTGGCCAGTTAACAAAATCTACCAGTTTCCAGGGTACATTTGCATCCCTATGGCTCATTTATTATGTGTTATGATACTACAAAGTGGGAAGATGCAAGAGAAGCAATAATCAAGAGTGAAATTTAAGTATATTTTTATCTGAAAAATTTACATAATTTCCTATCATAAATAAAAAACCCCATTCTAAATTAATCCCTTAATTTTTTATAAGTGCAATGGCCACCCCTAAATTTTGCAAAATGACAGATAAACTTCTTGAAGAGCACCTTGAAAATTACGACGTGCCTGAGAGACCAAGAGAATTCACAAACCCGGGCAAAGATGGAGAAGTGATATAAGTTGAGAGAAACAACTTGACCTATAAATTTGAGTTAGGCGAGAACATTCAATGCTACTTGTAGTTCTTCTTGAAGTGCAGAACTTTGATTAAGACCGCAGGGCTTGGGGATACTATCTCAAGTACAGGCTTTATATATCATAAACCAAAGCAATGAGCGACTGTCATGATTTAATTTTAATGTTTATAATTTTTTTATTAAAAAATTTGAATAATTGAATTATTTTGATTATAAAGTATAGTTTTTATTAAAATAATAATGGTAGAGTTAACAGAATATAAATTAAGAATGGTTTAATAGAAAAAATTGTGATTTATTTAAAGTTGATTTAAAAGTTAAGTTTTAGAGAAATTATATTCCAGTCTTAATTAAAATTAATTTTAATTTATCTTTGATAAAATAAAATGATGCTCTAGAATTCTGCTTATGAGCCCAGACGTACTTTCCATTCTATCAACAATCAAAATTACTTCTTAATTATTTTATAAATTATATCTCCCCTAAAAAAAATGACAATCTGTTAAAAATTATTGGGAATTGTTTTTAAAAAAATATATATAGAGTAAATGACTATGTATCTAAA
>ARYC01018650.1:0-26869 GCA_000711775.1 Oxytricha trifallax
CATATTTAACATAATGTTTTGTAAAAAACATACCAAACATAAACAATATATAATTTTTGGATAATTTTATTTTCAAAAAATTCTAATTAAAAATAACATTAATTGCTGTCATAGCTTGATTGAAATATCTTTTGCAAATTTTCATGATCATCTCTTATTGATATAATTTAAAATTCATAATTTTATTTTTAATCGAATAATATTTATAATATTTTACAAAATAAAATACAGTAGAATTCAGACTGAGCATAGTTTGATTCTCTACTTGCTACTTATTGAAGTTCTGTTTACAATTCAGTAATTTATAATCAAACTTCTACTTCAAAGTAGTATCTATCTAACACTGCTCTTATGAATATGATGATTTTTGTGCCACCTTAGAGACGTTCTAATTTTCTAAACTGACCTTTGAGTTGAAATCAATACATTTCAAAGCTACTGATTCAAGCTGAGTATCAGAGAGAGTTGTAGATGTACCGATTGTTTGCTTTAACTTATTGTTGAAAAGCTAAGCTTCTGCATTCTGACTACTTCTCTATTCAAATAGAGCTTCGAAATCTTGAGAAGGGACTTGAGTTTAAGAGAATTTCATTCTCTGCTGATTTAGATCTGACAAGTTTGTATGGTGTTTCTTATCTTTGTTGAAAGGAGAAGTTTAAGCATGGGATGAGTTTAACTTGAAATTTGAATTGAATAAGTTGTGAGTTTTCAAAACTGATTGAGCATTAGGTTTAGGATGTTATAGTGAGGTAGTCATTGGAGTTTACGAGAACTGTGGTGTGAGTTTGGCTTACTAAACTTTATCATCTAAGTTGTTTGAATTATTGATGTTGAACATGAACTGAAACACTGGTTTTGTTGAGTTAGCATTCATACTTTAGTTGGAGTAGTTTGTTTGAGATATGTTGGTAGAACTAGAGTGAGTTTAAGAGACTTCAATTTGAGTTGCATTAGAGGGAGTGATTTAAGAAAGTTAATCTAAAGTCTGGCTCTCAAAGGAAGTCAAGGATGGGAAAGAGAGGCATAGTTCAGATTCCACGGATTGCTGAGTTGCTAAAAATTGGCTTTATTGTCTCATCAAATTTAATTTATATTTAACTTAAAACTGATTCATAAAATTCAAATAATTATGTTGCGAAAATATGAACCATTTACTTGTTTTAATAAAATAAGAATTTTGATAAGATAGTATATATATCTTTGAAGCTTAATATAGCACTATAAATTAAATCAGATCTCCAGATATTTACAATTAAAGTTAAAAAGATGGGAAACATTATATGTTGCGCACAAGATTCGAACAGCTAAGGGGCTGACACTCATAAATTCTCAAAGAAAGACTTTATGAGAGTCAAATAATATAACATATTAGAGATGACTACTAAATTGATTTTCTTTAAAATTAATCACGCTTTTTTTTCTTATTTCAATATAACTCTTAAACTATGTTTTCTAAGTTCTTTTTGTACTCTACAGTTAATTTTTTTTACAAATGATAGACAATTAGGTCTTGGATCTTATGGTGAAGTGAGACTGGGATTGAACAAAAAGACTCAAATTTAAGTCGCTATCAAGAAGATACCTGTGAAGCCAGACGACAAGGAGCTGCTCGACATGATTTTCAAAGAAGTTGAGATACTCATCTAGTGTGTAAGTTCCCTACAATTTATTAGTTTAGCACATTTTCTTAAACTTTGTTACTGTAGGATCACCCTAACATCATTAGAGTCTATGATGTGTTTAAGGAGCCAAGAGTCACATATATTGTAGAAGAGTAAGTAAATTAAATTATTTTATATAAATAAATAAATTAATAAAAATGGTAAAATCTAATTTTTTGTTATAACAAATCTAAGTTTTAATTAAAAAAGTGAATTGATGATCTTGAAAATAAGTTTCACGAATTTTATCTGAATTTAGTCTAAAATCAAACTTTTATTAGATTCATAGACGGTTGCACTCCCATTTCCACACTTTTCAAGAAAGAGGTCAACTTCAATGAGCAACATAGAGCAATTGTTATTGAGCAAGTCCTAAGAGCACTATTTTTTAAAAATTTACTCTTGAAATTTCATAATTTAAAATTCAATCACTCAATTATATGCATACAAACAAGCTTGTTCATCGGGACTTAAAGACTGAGAATGTAGTTTATGCCCCAAATAAAAATGACGGCGGTGATTTTGATAGCTTAGAAGTTAAGTTAATAGACTTTGGCTTCGCAAATGCTAACAATAACAAATTGACTGAGTTTGTTGGGACACCTTACTATGTGGCACCTGAGATTATCAATAGAGAGAAGTATGGCAGTGCTTGCGATATATGGAGTCTTGGAGTTATGACCTACTTGCTCATCGATGGAAATTACCCATAATTTTATTAGTTTTATCTTTATCTCTGAGATTACAAAACCAATGAATAAGTGAATAGTTTTATATACAAGCCATTCAATGCAAGCAATCAAGAGGAGCTCTTCGCTAAAATCACAAGCAGAGTAGCACCTTCCTATTCAGGAGCTGCCTGGGCCGTAGTCAGTGAACCTTGCAAGCAATTCGTACAGGCCTGTTTGACCTTCGATCAGGGCAAGAGACCTTCAGCATCTAAGCTTTTAAACCACGACTGGGTCATGCTTAACCGTTCAGGGGAAAGTGGCGAGCCAAAGCTTGCTATGCAGAAGAAACTTTCAAGCAAGATTGCCGCTAACATTTTAACCACAAAGGGTGCCACTGAATACGAATGGGCTATTATTCAATATATGAATCAGCTCAACATCAACAAGAATGAAACTGATAACTATATACTCATTTTTTACAATGCTTTTTTTCTGATACAATAGTTTCCCATCTCTATGATTTGAGTTTAATTCAATGAGTAAAATGTATAATTTAAGTAACTTACGTAAGTTATTTGAAGCAGTTGACGACGATAAGAACGGAACTTTAAGTTTTGATGAAATTAAGAAGATTCTTAAGCAGCATTTATCATCGGAAGACTATGATGAGTTCGTAAAGCTTATCAAGGACAAGTTAGATAGCAACTCAAATGGAAGATATCCTATATTTATGATAAATAACTTTCAAATATTAAAGTTATAGGTGTTTCAATCAAATACTGACTTACTATTATACTTAAATATTAATTTATAAAGAATCGACTACAGTGAATTTTTGGACTTGACTGTTGAACACAAGAAGCTACTCACAAGATTTAACTTAGAAATTACTTTCAACAATTTAAAGCAAAAATAGTCATGTTAAATTCCTTTTTGTCAAAAAATGAATTTAAATCATAGCAGTTATAAATTTAGATTTTATCTTTTAAAAATTTATTTCATAATTTTAATTTAGACGTAGACAACAGTGGCTTCTTAACTATCGAAGAATTGAAAAAGACTTTCGAAGCAGCAGGAAACAAAAAATCTCAGCAATTCTGGGACTAATTCATGGCTGGAGTCGACAAAAATGGAGACGGTGAGATCCATCTCGAGGAATTCATCTCAACAATCTATAAAAGTTATTTTTCTTAAACTAAGCATTCTATAGCATTTAATTGTAAACAAAACAATGATTTCAATACTTTTATATATAGTGAATATTTTTACATTTTGAATGGAGAAACTGATCAAGTGAAGAATAGACAGTATATGATTTATTTCGAAATTATACTGAAGTAACCCTTAATCTTAAATACTTTACATTTCCTGACTCTATAAAACGAAGGAACTTGATCGGTAATTAAAAGTCATCAGAATTACATTGAATATACTATTGAGTTCGACTATTTAATATATTAAGATTGATGTTTCACTAATAAACTTGAATATTTATATACTCTTAGTTTCTGAGGTTGAGTAGTCTATAAATAAGTTTAAGTTTTTTTAATAAAAAGTTTTAAATCAAAATACTATTGATTAATTCATTATGAAATAAAAATTTGATCAATAATTAACTAATTTCGATTTTAATTTTATAATAATTCATAATCTATTAATTCAATCTATAGTGGCATAATTTAAATACAAATTTAAGATTATGAATTTAAACATTAATAATAACTTATTTAAATGGCATAGACATCTTGCGGTACTAATAAATCAGGCTCTCTCAATCCTATTAAATAATTTTATAATTTATCGTAAGTTTATGGTTTTATTTTAAGTATAAAATTAAGTTCTTAAAATTTAAATAGGCATTATAAAATTGAATTTATTGTGCATTAATAATTAGAATAAATATCATTAATAAATCCTGTTGCTTCAAGTGGATGCTGTAGTAAAACCACTACCTTTCTCTTGAAATATTTCAGCTTTGCAATTGTGATTTATTTATGGGTGAACATAGTAAATTATTTGGCCTAAAATAGAGTGGAAGTGTATGGTTTGTAGAAATACTTGCCAGAGTAGCTGCTTAACACCTACCTACGTAGTCACAACCCAGATTAGCTTTATGAGAAAATTGTATTAACTGAGCAAGAAGAAAATGATCTTATCAGGGAGTATGGGGAGTTGGAATATAACATCAAAGCTGGCTAGGACTGTGCAATTGGAGTGGGATATACTACATGTATGGATATTGGCTTTAGAGCAACTGATTTAATTAAGAAACTTGATTCACATATTCAAAAATTTGTAAAAACCATGATTGTGATAAAATTTTTGACTATTGAATAATATCATCAATAAATTTTAACTTATAATTGAAAAATTAGGAGGAGCAAAAGCATTCTAGGAGCCTAAAGTACATAGTGAAATAAAAGATTTGAAAAGTTTTATATCAACTTTTCTCTACTATTTTTCAAGAGGAGCGAATGCCGAGCGCAGTGCTGTAAGTTAGAATTATTATTGCAATTGCATTTCAAGTCTTGTTACATCAAGTTTTAATAACACTTTATATAGGATTCAACAGAGTTCTTCAACTTTTTAGTTGAGATGGTGTAAGAAATAGATGCTGAGACAGGCAAAACAACAATTAACTTTTCCCCAGAAATTGGTGGTCACTCTTCAGTGTGGGCTTTGAGAGCTCAGAAAGAGGGATGCAAAGCTTTTATAGCTGCTTAATCTAGTTAATTCAATCACAAAGCCTTGAATTATACTAAAGAACACTCAGAGAAATACTTAGTCTGGCCTCATCAAGCTTTTCATTTCTTTATGTTTAATATAAATCAAGCAATTAATGACAGACTTGGCAAAGATATAGTGGACAGCGAATTAGATGTGCATCTAGTATTTGAATATCAAGAAGGAGATGAAATCCTAGGTTTCAAGGCCCCAAGAAGCAATAGATTTTACTTTGTTAATGATCCAAACGGTGCTAGTCTGAAATAGATGGATGTGTATCACGATATTATTAAGAGTCACCCCAATATCAAGAGGCATTTATTTGGCGGGTATCAACTTATGCAAAAACTTGATGATTTAACTCTTAAGGAAAGACTCGAAAGATATTATAGAGTTTAAAAGATATAATGAATTATAATCAAACAATTTATACATTTACTTTATTTTAAGATAAGAACATCTATGGAAAGAAATGAAAGCAATCGATTCCTCACACATGATCCATGTAGAATTCGCTCACTTTTCAAACCTTAAATTCTTCCAATTATTCGAGAAACACGTAGTCAGACACGCAGATTCACTTGGCATGAATGAGCAAGAGTTAATAATGTTGCTTGAATTATGGGAGAATAAATTGGTAGATATCAATTTGGCAAGAGACTCTAAACCAACCATCGAGGAGATTCTTTCATAGCTTAAGAAGTTCATAATAATTATAATTTATTGTTGTATATATAAAAATGGAATATGCCATTTTTGATTGATATGAAATGTTCTTTGAACTGGCTAGTTAACAAAATCTACCAGTTTCCAGGGTACATTTGCATCCCTATGGCTCATTTATTATGTGTTATGATACTACAAAATGGGAAGATGCAAGAGAAGCAATTATCAAGAGTGAAAATTAAGTAAATTATTAACAGAAATATTGACATATTTTTATTTCATAAAATAAAACCCTTTCAACTTTATCCCTTAATTTAAAAAAAAGTGCCATGGCAACTCCTAAATTCTGCAAAATGACTGATAAACTTCTTGAAGAGCACCTTGAAAATTACGACGTGCCTGAGAGACCAAGAGAATTCACAAACCCGGGCAAAGATGGAGAAGTGATATAAGTTGAGAGAAACAACTTGACCTATAAATTTGAGTTAGGCGAGAACATTCAATGCTACTTGTAGTTCTTCTTGAAGTGCAGAACTTTGATTAAGACCGCAGGGCTTGGGGATACTATCTCAAGTACTGGCTTTATATATCATAAACCAAAGAATTGAGCGACTGTGATGATTTAATTTTAATGTTTATTTTATAAAAAATAGCAAATGTTTAGTTAAATCTTTTTAATTTAAAAGAATAATTTATATTAAAATAATGATAATAGAGATAACAAAGTATAAATTAAGAATGGTTTAATAGAAAAAATTGTGATTTATTTAAAGTTGATTTAAAAGTTAAGTTTTAGAGAAATTATAAACCAGTCTTAATTAAAATTAATTTTAATTTATCTTCGATAAAATAAAATGATGCTCTAGAATTCTGCTTATGAGCCCAGACGTACTTTCCATTCTATCAACAATCAAAATTACTTATTAATTTATTGATATATTATATCTCTCCCTAAACAAAATGATAATATGATAAAAATTATTTGGAATTATTTTAAAAATATTTATATATAGTAAATGACTATGTATCCAAAACATAATTCAAGTAGCATGCGACTTAGACAGTTCACTACTAAGTCAATGGCACTGGTAGAGATTCTTATATAAACAGAGATAATGGAGGATTCTGTAAGATGTATGACCCATATCCATATAATTACCTATTAAGAATTGTATAGTCATTTATTATGAAAGTATAAATAAACCTTAAATGTTATAGTATTATATAAGTATGGTCAGGTGGGAACATTTGCATAAAAGAGACATTATGTGGCACCAGCACCCACAATGGCACCTATGAACGTTTTCTATAGAAGCGATGGCACAGGCAGAGATTCATACGTTACGTAAGTTTGATCAGAAATCATTAATTCCACTCAACATTAGCTCTATTATCTTCAATAATTTATTAAGAAATTTATCGTTTCACTTATTGTATTTTGGAGTCTATGGCAGTGATTTATTCAGTCAATTCCCAAGAATAAAACTCAAGTACAGTAAAACTTTAACTTTTTTTTTTATCTTAGTTAAACAAACGGTGGATTAACAAACACAGGCAGGATGTTACATTAAAAAGACGCCTTCAAGATGAGCTTGAGGCAGTATAATGACCCAAGGACTACCAGTTGCTATCCTTATGTCAAATTAGGTGGTAAGACAGCTGGATTTGACAAAGCTAAAAGTACCAATACCTTCTCTCATTCCCTCAAGTACAAGACTATTCAATATATTTTTGTAGTCTTGATTAGTAAAACTTCCATAATTCACCTTAACAAATCAGTAAATTGTTAAATGCATGTTATTTTATAAAAGATTGACCACAACAATCCCTTAAGAAATAGCCAATCTAACATTTACAGTAACAACTTCCTTGAGGGTGAGGAAGATTAACAATTGCAAGATTCTCCATCAAGCAACAAACAACAGTAACCCTAAAACTATCTCAGATCTATGAGTCAGACTGCTGGAAGTGGGGGATTTTACCCCAGAAGCAGTGCTCACATCAGGAGAGATTACTTGCTTGAGAGTTAATTGACTTATGACCACAAATTCCATAGAGTTTTATACAATTTATTCTTCTAATTTCTTTAAAACAAGAAGATTTTATGTTAATATTATTTATGTATTCTTATTAGCTTAGTAAGAACTTAGAAAAGAATAGAAATCTATGGATAATAGACTTGCAAGGCCAAAATATTCTCGATAGTAGAGCAATAGAGTGTAACAAACATACGATGCTAAAAGCTAAGAGAGAACCGTAAGTGGAGGCTTCAAGATTCCCAACATTGATTAGTCAAAGACAATTTAGCATTGAGCCAACATATGAATGAAGTTAAGTTTAGTAAAGTTATAAGATATTATGAGGAAATGAGCCAGAGACACAAAATAAGCAGGATAGTTAACTTAATTTAAGGTTTATTGATAAAAAGTTAAAGAGTTATTTAGTTTATACTTAGAATTATTAAAATTCATTATTAATGCATATTTAATTTCACGGTAATGGCTCTGTTAGTATTTAAATTTAAATTTACAAAATATTAAAACAGTAAGTATTGACATCCTTTTTATTTTCCATCATATTTTCAAGAATATTTCTAAGAAATTCCTTAAGTTCTAATTGACGATATAGATGAGTACACAAGAGAAAGTATCTCAGTCTTACAGATCACTCCCAAAGAAATCTAAGAACTCTATTTAATAACCCCTTCCACTTTAATTGTCAGTGAGAGATCAATATTTGAACTATTTGAATTAATCACAATCACAGAGCAAACTATCATTCAGAAAAGATGGTCTTTCATTAAATAAAGAGAATTTTAGCTAATTGAGCAATAGAAAGTCGTAGTAATAATAGCATTCTTGCTTTCTTTAGGTTTCTTAGTCACTTCGTAAAAATAATTATTTTTTATTAGTGTTTAAAAACTCTATAATATTTATATCTGATAATACTTTTATAAAAATCACAACAAAACTTGAAGCAATTGAGTCAATCTAATTCAAATGCTTAGAACACTTTAATAAGCTAAAATAATGCGTAAAATACATTGATTAGTAGTAATAGAAGTGGTAGTAGATCATAGCTCTATGAAATAATTCAAAAATAGAGAATGAACTATTAAGAAAATACATTAAAGAAGAATTAGGGAAATTCTTCAGGGTAGAAGGAAACAGCTATAAAGTGCAATAGCTCAATGAATTAGCATAATCCTGTCGCGAATTAATTGAACTATTAAACAGCTAGGATTTTCATAATTAATGTGAAAAATAGACATAAATTAACTTTAAATTAATGAAAAAAACTATAAAAAATAAATAATTATAATAATAATAATAGATTTTGAATAATTCAGCATAGGTCCAAGTCTAAAACAGTGCCTAATAAAATACCAAAACTTAAACATTAAATTTGAATAATATTTCAAATAAGTATGCGACAATACTTCAATCTACTGATACTAAATCTAAAACACATGCTATTAGCTACTACGATAAAATTTTACATATTTATAAACATTATTAAATATTTTATTCATCCTACTTGATCAAATATCATTATTTTTTTAAGTAAGATAAAATGGAGGAGTTGAAATTTGATTCATAAGAAATATTAACCGAGATAAAATAGCAAATACTCTCACTTTCAGATAATTAATCAGAAATTATGTACAAACAAAAATTAATCTTAGAGAAACTGGAAAAATTAGAGAAAACTTAATTTGATTATGAAAACTTAGTTGAAAGTTTGGCTAGTTAACTTGATGTGCAAAAAACTAAGAATTTCAATCTAAAGTCAACTTTATTTCTATAAAAATTAATGAAATCACGTATTTAATAATAATTTATTTATAACTTGAAAAGCTTAACTTTATATATCTAATTGATCGTAATTTATAATTTTCAACATTTGAAACGCTACAGTCAGAGACAACTTAACTAATAAAGCTTAAAGAAAAAGAGTTCCAAAAAACTCAAAAACGCTACGAACGCAGCTTAGGCGACATCCGATGTTAATACCAAAAGAGTAGCAAATAATTTCACAATAATCTAGATGAATTAGAAAATATGGCCAAAGAGATGTAATAGACAAGAGCTAAGATAGGCGTAAAAAGGTAATAAATTCACATGAAAACTGTGGAAAATGATGATGTTTGTACTGAGGGATTGATTATCTTCGATGCCGATGATACAATTACATAAAGTGGAAGAATTAACATAACCAGTATCAGGAGAGGCTTGTAGAACCAAGTGGATGTCAGAAATTCACATTTGAAGAATTAAGTGATAGATGAACAGTTTGAATAGACTAGCAAGTTTAGCATTTTACTCTCAAATAGAAATAACTATGCTAGTAATCCTCGACAAAATAATGATAATTAAATTATTGACTAGGAAAACAAAATGGTTTCTGCCCGTGGTAACTCACATCAAAATAACTCTTATCTCGAAAAAACTACACCGAGAAGTAGTCGACCTAACTACTACAGCTAGAAACCTTAGGAAATGCATCAACCTAAAAGTATGATTAGTAATTATGCCAATGTCCCGAAGTTACCATTAAACAGAAAAAGTAATGTTGGCAATAAATCTAAGTATAGCAAGAAAGAGCAAAGTATTGAGATTACAACAAGTATAGGTAATTTTACTTTACTTTTTTATTTCAATATACAGACCTGAGTAACATAAACAAGAAAGAATCAAATTAGAGCACGAATATTAAAAAGAAGTTTATTGAAAGTTCAACGAAGAAAGTAGATGAATCAGTGTATGCACCAGCTTTCATTATTGGTGAAAAAGATCCAGAATGGGATTCATTTTTAGATGACACAAAACTTGAACTTAATCAAGAAGAAATTAATTAATTTCAAAAAGACTACTTTGAGTAGCTTAGTCAAATAAAGAACTAGGACCAGAGAATTGTAAGTTTATATTCTTATAAACTAAATCTTTTTCATTTAGCTTTTCAAATAAGTATTTGCACTTCAACATAAGATCGATCCTTCAATTTTAAGATCCCCTACAAAAATGAACAATTGTTCAACTCCTACTAAAGGTAAACTTGACTATCAAACAAATCAAAAGTATGGCTCTTAAAATTAGTAAACTGTTTCAAAATCAACAAAGAAAAAACATGAAGGTTTGACTGATTAAAGGCATTAAAACTCAGATGCTACTCATAAAATTTATCAGAGCTTCTAGTCAGTGTAAAAATCACATAAGAAATATCATTATCAAGATTCCTCCAGTAAAAAGTACAAATTTACAGATGTTAAGCTTTAGGAAGTACTTGACATTTCTAATGCTATAATTACATAATCTCCCTTGCCCTCACTTCCAACTGATGAAAAGTAGTATCCAAATAAAAACAGATCACACATGAAATGCAACTAAGATGTATTGCTAGAGGATATCATGAATGTTAGATCACTCTCTATTTCATTAAGGACTGCAACAGATGCTGGAGCGTTTTAATATGAGGATTAAAACAACAGTTTTATGCAAAATGGTTCAGATGTCAAAAGATCAGCTTTTAAGTTCCAGTATAATACCAATCAAACTAACATATCACATAAAGAGTACCATGAAGATGATTCAGTCATTAACGATTTAGTGCAATAACACTCCTTGGATTAAGATAGAAATCACATAAGAAACATGAATAAGGATGTGTTTAACATCATAGATGAAAATAACAACAATGGTGAGATGACAGGTGGAAATTTTATTCTAGAGGAAAGCAACTCTTCTTACTCTAAGACGACTGGAACATTAAACTTTCAAAAAACTCAGTAAACATTGAATTCTCATTATAGCTTGAAATTATTGGGACATAATTAATGCGAATCCATAAACGAATACGATAGCTATAAAGAATCGTCAATTGAAGAAGACGATAAGAGAAATAGCTCATAAAAAGAATAGAAAATATAGATAGCTCCGGAGAGTTTCAAGTCAACTGCTGTTATGCAAGCTATTGGGGTGGACAAGAAATGCTTAGAACATTTGCAATCATCATGTAATCAATCTCAAATACCCACACCAGCATTTAGTTATAAATAGAAGAGCTCGGTGAATGAATATATCGATTACTAGACTGATAGATCAATTAGCTACAACGATATCAATCAAAAGAAAGGGGGAAACTATCTAATGCAAAATCACAGTAAGCTTATTGAGAAACTGACAGAAAAATGTCTACCAAAAAACAAGAATCAATAAAGTAACTAAGATTTCACAAGCCAATCTTCTCAGAATTTTCACACTATCCAACATGACCAATCAGCGAAAGATTTGTCTATGATTTAAAACCCAGTATCCTCCCATTCATTCATTTAGAATAAAAAAGAGAACTAGAGTAATTTAACTCAAATAAGCAAAAGCTCGATTAAAACTTTCATACCCAGAAGTAATTCAGCAAATTCCAATATCATAGTAATTAACTCAAGCAATATTAATAATTGCAAAATCAGCAAGCTGAAACTTAACTTAAAGAGAGCTAGCATGAATATCTAAAATAGTATGATCAAACCTTATTTAGAAATAAAAAAATAAATTAGTTTTACATTATTCTTATAGGAGTTACCTCAAAACTTCTCTCTTAAAATTCGCTTAATATAGTTTAAAAAATTTAACCTTCTCAATTGCAGCTATAATAGTCAATAAACTCTTAACAATAAAATTTCCACAGCATTTAGCATTACACCAATCAATCAATGATAACTTCATTAGAAAGTAACAAAAAATTGTTAAACTTAAAGATCCCAGTGAAAAAGTTAAACAAATTGAGCAATATTAGTAGTTAATCAGTTCTTGCAATTAGTACCAATGGACTTTAGAGTGTATAGAATAAGAAAGGCAGTAATTATAGCAGTTTGATACCTACAGAGAGATGAATTAGTCAAAATAAAATGAAAAAAAGTTAATGTAGTTTTTCAATGAGTAATAAATTGAAACTAGTACCAATTTCTCCAGAGTAATTTTGATATTTTAATTTGAATGTATAATCTAATTTTTGCCAATTTTCCATTATATTAATATTCCGTTAGTATATTTTTTAATGATAAGAATATGCTGAGTAGGTAAACGAGTGAGATGATGAATCTCATCTATAAAGGTAGCTGGTAGGACTCTTCATTTGCATGCAATCTATTAAACATAGTTAATTAATCTCATGATATTTCATCAAAATTTATTGTAAATTCTTACTTCTCTGCCTTTTCATAAGCTCTAAATTGGATATGGTATCTTAACAAGTTCAACCCTTCAATCGCAACTGCAATCAAGAAGATATAACAAATTAAACAAAACTTTTAAAATAAATTTATTTAATTATAATGACGAGTGCTCCTGCATATTATTTCTCTGTGAAAGTTGTCCATCTGTATAAATATAATATTAATAACCATCTTTCTAATTTATCGTTCTAAACTTACCCATTGAAGAGGAATGTAACTTTGTGACCCATAAAGAAATACATGTACATCATCATCATTCCAAGCATGGGGTGAGAATTGTGACTATGTTCACTCATCATTTAACTCATGTCATGTGTAGCAATAGTCTCATTCGATTGCAATGTTTCATTATTCTAAGTTGTCATTATGTGCTAATCATCATAAAATAAATATACCCACAAAAAATAGTTAAGTGGTTAATTATATAAATAACTTTAATATATAGTAATATTTGGTAAATGATAGCTATTAGGCCTGTAATTCAAGCTTTTTTCCAAAATTAAAGTTGAGTTTTAGATTAAACATTTGGAATAGGCTGTTAAAAGGGAAAAACTTAGTAACAAAGATAATGCTTTCATTAAGTTATTCTTCATTTATCTCTTATAATATTTTAATTGATTATTCTATTTCTCAATTTTATCACATAAGATGGTCCCCCTTCCCTTATACTTGAATAATTTTCAGAAATATATCTATATAAGCATTTGAGAAATACTATAATTTTTATATAATAAACGAGTGAGATGATGAATCTGATCTGACATGACAGTTTATAAACTGAATTGTCTCTTTTATCGATTAATCTAAAACAATGTGGTAAGTAAATCTTTATCAATAAAACTTAAATATATTATAGAAACAATCACAAATATCTACTTTTCTTATTTTAAGTTTGAACAAATAATAGAATCACGTTATTTATAATGGAATTTAAACCAGTTACTATTTCTTGAACTTACACATTGAGTTTTGAGTAGGCTCCTGCTTGGAGGTGGTACCTGAGGAAATTCAAACCTTCAATTCCAATAGCCAGTATGAAAGTACAATAAAATTACAAATGCATAAAAAATGATTTATTATAATACAATATAATAATTATAATGACTAAGCATAAAATGTAGGTTCCAGTGTTTTCAGTTCGCAAACTACATTAAAGAAGAATTATTGGCAATACAACATTAATATGTTATAATTTAAATGGTGAAGAAAAATTAAAATTATTTTTTAATGATTTGATGTAAAAAATAATCAAAAAATACTTAAATTAAGAAAATATATTTTCATAATCTATGTGAAGACTTCTCTGTGCTAAGATTAGTATAATTTAATTACTAAAAACGTTTTTCATAAGCGAGATTAATAAAATTCTATGTTTTCATATTTATTTTAGTAAAGAAAAATTAAAAAGAATAAAATCCACTAAACCAATAAAAAAACAACACAAAGAATATTGTGTTTTTTGTGATGCTCCAAGAAATATAATTAAATACTTAGTTTTCTTAATTGCTCTTGATGGATATTATAATGAATTATAGGCATTCATTTGAAATTACTTACTCTTGGAAGAGATAGACAACGTGAACTCCCATATAGAAATACATTTGCATAAACATCATACCTTTTGCTTGGAGCTCGATACTACTAATAAAACTCCAAACACAATGATAATTGTGTCTGCTATTATTTTATTTTTCAAAGAATAAAAAACTTATTAATTCTTGTACTTGATATAATATAGCACTCAACTATGTGGCATATCTTTAATTTTTAATAAAAATCTTAATCGTAATTTCTCTAATACAAAATAATATTCATAGATGCAATGTTTTATATTCAAGATAAACCACTATTTAAAATCTAATGTTCTTAATTATTATCATAATAGCGAGATCTTAATATTCAAATAAGTGTCATTATGTATTGTTTATACAATTAAAACGATAACTTGATTAAATCATGAAATTAATGCCTTTTTTATTACGATTTTAAAAATAAACAAAAACAGTAACATTTCTCAGTAATATCAAATATGTATAAAAAGGAAAGACATTTTAAAATTAAAATATTCCGTCAGTCCATTCTATATCAATTGGTGAGTTTTTTATAAAAATTATATTGGATTTTGACTGTCCTAATCAATGTCAACAGGCACTTCACCTTGCATAAGTCTATTCTCTTAATTGAAATTGTTAAAATTCTAAGTGTGTTCTTAATGGCTTTGCATCAAATCTTAGTTTTTTTAATAAAAAATAATTTAATTACATAATTTAATAGTCAAGTTCATTAGTTAAATTAATCAAAGAATAAATATATTTATTATATAATCTGTATGGTTCGCAGTATCTTAACAATTGCTATTCATTGCCAATTAAAGTAGTACAATAACTACTAAGCTTTTCATGGATAAATTGTGATTTATTTTTAAAAAGTTATACTTCATTTCCATTTAATCTTTGTTTATAATTATATTGATTTTAAATTATTCAATTATTTTGTTGAGATTAGCTATATTGCAATTTATTCATAGAAGTACGTATATTTACATAAAAATATAACATTTACATAAAACTATATTGTAAGTTAGTTTACTTTTTAAAAATATTCATACATAGAAATATTCTTAGGAAATTTAAGCTAAAATTAAATAATTTTCAATTTAATTCAAATTCTAACATTATAATAAATTAATAACTAGTGATTAAATTATACTCATTATAAAAATGGACTTCAAAGAGATTTTATCCTAAGAAACTTAGATTGTTGAATATATTGTAAGTTACAGGCTATGCTTTATTTTTTTAATTTTATCATTTATATATAATATATTCTTGAGTTTAACTAGTTAATTTTAGAAGTAAGAGAGAAGCAGCCGCTAGAATACTACTAGAAATAATGAAGAAATTCACTAAATATAAGTATAGTCAGTACATAGTCTGGCACTTTATTTCTTGTATAAATGCTCTGAACTTGCATATATTAGCAAAAGTGACATAAATAAGTTGAAATGTATGTACAATAAAAAATAAATCAAAATTTATTTCAATAGTGTTGTTATTCAAGCAAGATCCTGCCTTGATGGAGATATATAATCTATAAAATTAATAATATATTTATAAATTCAAATAGGTTCATGTAAGTTATTTTAAAATATTTGATATTTGAGTTGTCATAATTACTTAAACTTGATGAATTTTTGAATGGTAGTAATGATAGTGAAGTACTGAATGTCTTAATTATTCCCTTCGTGCTAATCGCTTTGGATCAGAAACGATTAATCTCATCAAATCAAAATCTAGAAAAAGCTGTAACAAACTTCATGAATAAATTTGATACAATTATTTCAGAAAATTAAATGTAAGTTATTATGAGATTATTTTATTTACATCTTCAAACTATATAATGGTTTTTCAAAATTCATGTAAATTTGGTGACAAATTTTAGTGATAAGTTATTTAAAATAACAAATTGATATATTTTCTTCGAATCTGATTATGATTAATATTAATTAATATAGAGACAGGCATAATAACTAAAAAAAGCCTAGTAAAATTAATAGAGCAGGAGTAACTCTTGCACCAATAAGTTAATAGCAATCAGATTTAAATTTACATATAATAAAATAAATATGTAGTTTAAACGAATAATAAATAGATATTTATGAAATTTATTTATAGATCTAAATGCCAATCAATTAGACGAAGTAAGTTACTCATATAAATAATGAAAGAGGTTATAATATTTTTCGAATAGATATCAAGTCCCTATGATGAGAATATGAAAAAGAGAAAAGGGGAGATTTAGAAGAAATCAGAATCACAAAACTAGAATTATAAATTTAAAATAGACGAATATTAATAATTTTTACAATCAATTTTTACTAATATTATTATCACATAATTGAAAAAATGAAAATATTTTTGTCTTTTACACAAAACCCAAGATAGAACATTCAAGGTGGACTGAAACTACAAACCCAAGGTCTGACTTTAATGTCAAATGTGTAGTTCTGCGAGGAGGGCCGCTCTCCGTTAATGCAGAGATTCAACTCAGCCAGAAAGAACCAAAAGAAAAATCAATGAATCAAATTATATGAAAGCATAATTATTGGAAACAATCATTATATATGGAATTTATAAGTCAATTTATGAATAGAATTAAATAGAAATCATATCAGCATTAAACTTAGAAATTCTATGCTACAAAATAATTTTGAAATGAATATGATAAAATAAAAAACAATATTTTAACAAGAAATTAATGCAATAACATTAAGTATAGGATTTTTATCTGAAATATGATTTCATTCTTAAGTAATAGTAATGTTAGGTTTCTGGACTTTATTAATCATTTCAACGAAGCCGTTCTCAAAGCCAGGGCATACTCTCTTGGCAATCTGTAATTTATTTTCTCTCTTCATGTCTTAGAAATCAATTAACTTTGCTTTTTCCCTCTTAGTTGGATCACAGAAGTCTTCAGCCCAAGACCATTCCTCTGGGAGTGGGTAAATTGGTACCACATCTTTAAATTAAAAAAGACTTACGTATGAAGTTTTATTAATAATTTATTAAATCTTAAGCTGGGCTTTGGAGATCTTATGAAAGCAAGAATGGATCGAAGCCGTTTTCTCTTACTCTAAATTGATAATAATTTATCATAGCATCAGAGTAGGTAGTGTCTCTAAATACCTTAATGTCTAATAAGATTATGTTGTTTGTGTAATAAACAAAATTCTTTTTCAGCTGACGCATGATTTGGTTGGGATCGTAACCTTTACCGCCGAAGAATGAACAGTGCTTAACTTAGCCCTGAGGATATTATAAAAGTCATACAAATACTTTTAAGATTTAATAGACTGATCAAGAATGCTTGCAAAAACTTACTTAGAATTGACAAATTTTTAAGTAAACTTCTATGATATCCTTTCATATTGTAAGAAGCCAATTCACTAAGATCAGAATGATTGACATTACACTAATCAGCATCTCTATAGATAACTCGATCTACATCTGGTGGGAATATGTTGTCCAAGAACATAATTCTGTATAGATTTATTTGTCTCTTTGGGGAGAAGTCTAAATGAACAAGTTGTTCTGGCCAAGGGTAATTTATGAATTTAATTGCGAAATTTGTGTGATAAGTCTCATTAATATATATACAATGGTCTCCAATACAGGACACCAATGGTAGCGAGAAAGGGAAGAATGAGCATAAAAATGATTATATATTCCTGGTTGGTTTAATTCCCAGTATTAATTTCTGTAAAGCATGAAAATAAATAAATATATACAATGGTTTTTATTTTTAAAAATTGTTTACAGAATTCAATTTCCTGCTTATATGGAAATGGAAATCTATTATGGAAATAAAAATATAATTAAGTCAATAAATTCCTCAATCTAATCTTGAAATCAGGACTGCAGTAGATACCTTCATAGATAAACAGCTTGAAATTCTATTAAGGGAAGAATTGTAGTAACTGATAGATTTAATGAAGTGCCATGGCTTCGTAGAGACCACCTGATACTGTGTAAAATAAGTTAATGTAATCTTTTGATAATGTTGTTTTTGTTGATAATAATCTCAACTAAATTTTCAATATATTTAAAATATAGAAGTCAAATAAAAAGAATTTATAGTATTTAAATAAAAAGAAAAAATATTATTAAACTAAATTGTGTTTTAATAGGGCATAGGCTGAGTCTTAGAGTATTGAGTAGTGTAGTCTAATTAAGGATTTTCTAAGTTTAATCTTTAATCAAAATGGATTACTGGAATTTCATTCGATTAGTACACTACTGAATTGTAGTTTATGATTTCAATAAAAATTTATATAAAAGAATTAGTGAGCACCCCAAAATCCCCTTCCCAACAACTTAAATTTTAATTAATTTCAATACTAAGAGTCTTCTCATTAATCATTAAATATTTACCAGGTCCTGGTAAGACTAGTTGAATGTATTAATCCAAAATGGTTTTTGCATAATTTACTATTTATCCTCTTTCATTAATTATCATAAAGCTCTCTTTTGCTAAGCTATCAGATTTTGAAGTTTAATCCAGTCTCAATAATTGATTCATTTTAGATTGCTTAAACTCCACTTTGATAAATCCATCACTATTTAAAAATAAATATTAATCTATGATTTTTTTTTATATGTCAATTTAATAATTTTCTTAGTAATTATAATATTAATAGATATGACTATTGACTTTATTTTATAGAGCTAGTTTTTTAAGATCCATTTGCAAAGTATATCCACTAACTCCAAAAACAGTAATCATAGATTAAATTCTATAACATAAAATATATATATTTATAGGGAATAAAACTATTTGAAACAGCTTGATCTTTTATCGATTAATCTAATTAAAATTGACTGTTAAAATTGTCCAGCACATCTAGGGTAAATAGCTATCTTCTCGATTAGGCTATGTCAATGTACATTTAGGAGAATCTAGGATGGAAATGAGGTTTTATGTTATAAGCATCAATATTTACAATTATAAAAAGTAACCTTTTTTAGAATTTCAATATTCTATTAAGTGAATAAGTAATAGACGTTTGAATAAAAAAGGTATTAAGAACACATTAAAATTTTTTGACACAAAGCTTCAGGTCTTATGCTATATTCATTCCAAAACAATTTGAAATAATGTGAATCTAAATATCTAAGTTGAATACCCAGAGATCTAGGGGTAAAGAATGATACCTCAATTGAAGCCCCTAACTTTTATTAGCTAAGCAAAGAGATAGCATTTAAAGAATTTCTTGATAAAGTATTAAACTTAGCTTTCATCTTAAGAAGGTAGCTAAATTATTAAATTGAATTGATGGTAAAATTCTTTGAAACTCAAAAAAAAAAGAAGTTATAAATCATTATAATGTAGCTTTAACTTGTCTTAAATTTCTTCTTTGACTTAGAAAGAGTTGCTGCTCTTTCGTATTCTCTAGAACAATCATAATTATCAGTTTAGTTATCGATTGAAGCTAAATCCATGAGACTTAGCTCATTGATTAATTTCAAGAGTTTATTATGCCCTCTGAAGTTAACATTCTTTAATAGGTAGCTTATCTTGGCTAATTCAGCTTCAATCAAGCTTACCAAGAAACTTTTGGATAAACCTTAATGTTAGACTTGATTTCCATTTATAAATAGATTTAATGCACTAATTAAAGTGATATGACCACTTACCATGTATTTCTCGGTGTCTGGTTGAGTATCTAGGAATACTTAATCTCTCAGGTCTTATGGTAAACTATCATACAAAGACATGAAATTTTGGAGCTCTTCAGGGTTTGAAGTAAGTACAGTCAAATGTATATAGTGTTCAGATTTTACATTTTTCAAGTCATCAATGAATCTCAAAGTTGGCAGCTTGGATTATTCGTTTTCCCTTAACTTCAATTGATTTAAAATGTTAAATTAGTATCTTGTACTCAATTATGATTATGGATATTAGTCTTGAAGGATCTAGAGATTTACTTTATACAGGTTAAAGTCGTTCTTTGTTAAGTAAGTAGAATAGTTTTGTGGTAAGTCTTAATAAGTTTAGAGTATCAAGTTGCTAAGACTGTTTTACAATAGTTTTTCAGAAGATTGAGATTTGAACAATTGGTTCAATTATAATGGGTCAATTACTCTCTAGTTAATCACCATAAACAATTAATGTTCACAGATATTTAAATCTAAAAATAAAAAAAACCATATTTGAAATTTATAATGATATTGTATTCTGAACAAATGTCACTAGCTGCCTTGATTTAAACTTTGTTTAGTCTAATTTCCTTACCACTCTTAATTTCTTTGACTATTTTATCAATATTATTTGACAATTATTTTTGCCTCTCTTCTTTAACACTATCATCATTAAATTCACTTATGTGTTGATCTTGAATAGAAAATACTACGCTTACTTCTGTGTATAAGTTTTAATTATTGGAAATTTATGCAATTGTTTGACATAATTTCAGAGTTTTTTCATAATTTTAGGCGTCTAAAATGTCAGCTACTATTTGTATTGCAATCGTAAAAACCCTAAAAATTGTTCTTATATATGCTATTTTCAAATAAAACTAAGCTAATATTTTAAAATAATATTGTTTTTAGTTTAGGTTGAGTGAAATTTTCTAGCTACTTAGGAATGACAATGTTTTTCAAAGCTGTTATATCTATGCTTCTCTTATGTTTATAGTTAAGTGTTGAAGCTATAGACTTAGCAGTGGGAGTACTTTCAATATTAAGATTTTACAAGATTTCAGAGAAGATGACGTTCTGATCGGAAAACAATTCACTTGGCATAAAAACTGGTTTGCCCTGGAAATGATATGTTAAGATGTTTTAGTACAGCTAAAGCTAAAACTAACTTATCATTTTTTATCAGAAAAATGTGAATTAAGAGTTCAGAAATCAATTTCAATGCCTAAGGAGGAATTAAATTATTTTATAGAGTTTATTAAAGTTTAAGTTGGGTCATCGACATACTTATTGATGATCATAGTGTTCTTAAATACTTCTTGTATTTATTTGTTTAGATGCACTGGATCTGAGGTGTGCAAACCTAATCTTACACATTTGTAATTCATAATTATAAATTCTTCTTTTGTTACTTTGCCTGTAAAATTGAAGATATTCTCAGCTTTGTCTGTTTTATTAAAAGTATATACTTGTTATAATAGTAACTCATAAAGTTTTAATTTTTTTAAATATATATGACCAAGTTTTGTTCTCATGAATTATGAAGTTAGGATGGTTTTGTAATATCAAAGCTACATCTGATAAGTTATTAGCTTTATTTACTTCATTAAAGATGTGTGTTTAGTATTGCAATTTTATTACTAGTTTGCATAAATAATCTCAAACTATATTCATAATATTAGGCTATTTTATAAGTAATTAATAAGGATCATAGATTTCATGTGCTCTGAACTTGTGCGACCTCTTCTTAAACAAGAAAGTATCAAGGAACAAATCATCCCCATTTCTCATTTTACTCTGAGGGTTTTGCACTTTCAAGTCAATGCCAACACCTCTGAGCAGCTCAGTAGTAGTATCTTGCCCTTGTTTCATACAGTCTCCCATAAACTTATACCTAAGTACGATGTTTTTATTCTCAAGTTTGCTGAAAACATGTGATATATCCAAAGATTTGTCTGTGAAATCTAGGTATACCACTAAAACCTCAGGGTCGTTTAAGTTCTGGATGAGATATTTATCGTTTTGAGGATCTAAAGTGTCGAAATGGCTAAAGTATTAAGCGGCTAGTGGTAAGTGTTAAGTATCTTCATCATCATTGAGTGAAGAGGGTAATGTTCCTTGATTTAGTTTAGTAGTATCTTGTTTTTGGTTAAACTTAAGAAAATCTAAAAACCTTAAAATTATGCGACCAAACCTTAAAATACTTTTAAACAATTTCATAAATGGAAAGTTTTACTAAGATATTTGTCTATTCCACAAAAGATATCTTTCACAAAGTAACTATTTTACAAATTTAGCATATATTGATTTCTTTGAATTAATATATACATTTATGCTTTAATTTTGACTATTTTGATCAAGTTATGCGTCCTGATTAATGTCTTAATGAATATTGGTACTAGAATGACCACCCTGACTGTTGACTGTTCTGAAATTTATTTTATCTCCATTATTAGAGTGTTTACTAAGCACTTTGATCCAGAGTGGGCATAGTTAGGTTTCAAACAGTGTGGATTCTTATAGTTCAAGTTGATTGTAATATTCCAGTCTGTGCTGATCATCTGGGTTGTCATAGTGCTTTCAAATTTCCATTTTTAAATTAGATTTAAAGAATTAATTAAGAAATAAATTAGTGCTTTGCCATAGGATGATCTTAGAGGTAGGTATTTGAGTTAAAAGTTAGCGCTTACGACCAGAAAGTCACAGGGTTTTGGAAATATTAAGCTTCTAGTGCATAGTAGATGGGATCTTTAACGCAATAAGTACTCTTAAATTTCAAATTCACTTCCTTGGATTACTATTTATTATATTTGTAAGTTTTTTTTTCAAATTAACTTTTTAATAAATTCAATGCAACTATAATTATTTAATGGGAGTATCAATATTTCGCAGATCTATTTTTTAATTAATATGATAATATTTAATGATTAGATGTTTCCTATATTTACTAAAGTAAGCGAGACACCTAGAGAAAATAGTAGACTCAGTTATTTTTTCATTTATTTAATAAATTTAATTAATTATTCCAATATTAGTGAATTTAAATATCAATCAATTTTTAAATTTCTCTATTATGATTACATCAAGAAATTTTTACAGTAATTATTTTAGAATTTTATAAAGCAAATTATGATTAAAAGCTAAAATAATTATTTTTATATTAATTTCACATATTCATAAACATTGAAATTGAATAATAAATAAAGAATGGGATGCATGATTTTTAATTTGATATTTACATTAATTTAAGTAAAAATTTGAATTTTTTGTGATTAACAATCAATAATTGCAATAGTGTTTAAAACTTATTAATCCTGAATTGCTATTTATTAACTCTCAAGAATCTAATGCTTCATTGATGAAAATAAAATGAGAACAAGGTTCTTTTTTTTATATTTCTCTAATGAATACCTATTTAGAGTATAAGAATCAATTCCTTAATTACCAAGACAATGCTTTATTTGTTTAAATTTTACATTTTTTTAAATGAGTATTTTAACGATCAATGTTCTAACCGAGATATCCCTCCCTACCCTAAACTAAGAAACCCCTCCCCACCAAATCCTAATACCCATCACCTCTAACTTTCCTTCACTAACTTTTAATTTTATAACATTTTCTTATAAAAGCTTATAACCAAAATGATCAACGCACAAAATGAATCCTATAAAATTATTGCATTGCATGTATTTTCGGTCCGCAAGACAAATAAAAAATTAGAAAAAAAACTAATTATTATGGAGGTGAGGAAGGGCTCGGGGTGAACAGTTAAGGATCTAAACTTAAATAAATTATTATAATCTTATTAACATTTAGTTGCAAACTTATTATATTTAATAAGTTAATGAAGGAAAGTTAGAGGTGATGGTATCAGGATTTGGTTGGGAGGGGTTTCTTAGTTTAGGGTGGGGAGGGGTATCTCGGTTTAGGGTGGGGAAGGGGCGAGGAGGGATATCTCGGTTAGAACAGATATATAAAATGAAATAAGCTCTTTTAATTCACTTAGCAGAAGAAAATCTACTGTTTTCTTTTGTTGGAGTGTTTGGAACTGAAGTGTCAGTTGAGAGAACATAGTCACTATTTTGATTAATACTTGAACTTTTAATATCATTTTATTGTGTATTTAAGTATTAAAAACATTGATAAGAAAACTTATTGCTACATATATAATTTCAAGTATCCAAATTTAATTGTGGTGATGTCATGATTTGTTCCTTTCCGTCACTATCCTCGAAATTCTCAAAATTAGGTTAAATGCCTGATATGGCCATACATTAATCCAGATACTTCTCTATAAGTTTGATAATAACTTATGGCTCTTGCATGATAGTTTCATCCACATTTACTGTGATTCTCACCTTATCTACGAAGGTGAAGATGCAGACAGCCATTCCACAGTGGCCACTAGCTTGAACGTAGTTTTGGGCTCTTAAATGCTAAGCTCCTTTGAAGTAAATGGGTTTTAAAATCCCTGGGACGTTTGAAAAAGCCATAGTGAAGGCTTATGAAGTGTAATTCACATACCATTAGCAGAAGAAGAAAAGAAATTTTTCATTGAAATAAGTTTATTTAAAGATTTAAAATACTTTTAAGAAGCTAGGGAAGTACTTAGTTGCTAGTTTGGTTAGGAAATATGTGGAGTAGACATCTCTAAAGGAAGTTTTAAGTTTCTTAGTTGCTTTTGGTATTTCTTTCATGGACTTATTGATATCTTCGATAAGAGGAATTTTCAGAGGAACTACAGCGAATTTATTCTCTAACTTTAATTCCTCAAGCGATTTGTAATGCTCGAATCTGATATTTGCAGGAATCACTAGGTTTATTGAGTCAGATCTTGAGTCTCCTTTAGAAACAAAATATTCCTTAATTGAAGAGGAGAGACAGGAAGTAATTAAATCGTTGATTGTAATTTTTTACGCACGAGCACATTGCTTTACGTCACTGAACTCATAAAATTTCCCAAGAGCACAAAGTCTATTGCCACTTAGCTATCTTTTACCGTCGTGTAAGGGATTTATTTTAGGTCTTGTAGATAAGGCACTAAAAAACAAATTTACGAAGGAAATTGGGATGCTAAGCCTGAGGAAAAGTTTATCATAAAAATATGCATTATACAATGTTTTTGCCAGAAACTTATTCTCTTAATTGGAATTAAAGCATCAATATCATACTTCTCTGCAGTACTATTGATGAAGGAAACAATTGAGGCACCATCACAAAAGCTGTGATGCTGTTTCCAAATTAAAACTGAGAACTTGTTCTGATAATTTTCTTGCCATATAAGCTGGAATTGTGGTCTTGAGAAATCAAAAGGTATGTTGATAGTTTACTAAATGTACTTATTGATTTCATCGTCGTTTTTAAGCCACTCTGATTTGGGCAGTTCCTTGAATATAACATCTATAAGCCCCTTTTGAGGAAGTTCCTTATAATAGTAGTCTCCAAGGATGTCAACTATAGAATATCTCATTTTAGGTAGCTTAGCCATAAGCTCAGATATTCTCTACCGAGCCTTTTCTGTTTTCAGTGGTTCCAAGTAGATCACAGACATAATGTTGGAATTTGTGTTTGTCGAGGTAAAAAACGTGCAAAGGTCCATAACTGGCATTGGCTTAAGCTTAGTGATAAAACCAATGAGATCTTTGTAGAAAGTTAGGACTAAGAAAGAGAGCAGCAAAGCCCACCTGAAGTCTAGAGCAGCGAAAATTATTGGGAACACTGAAGATTTGATTAATATGTCCTTAATTTTGATTTGCATAATTTGTGATTTAAAGTTAAAGTACCCCCCTTTTTATTTTAAATTTTTATTTTTTCTTCAAAGATTAACTTACATTCATTCTTAATAAAATAGAATCTAATCATAGTAATTAATTTATATTTGTAATGAAATTATCTTTAAAGAAAATTTTTATTTTAGGATAAGTTAGTTTATATTTAAAATTTTATTTTTAAAAAGTTTAATATGAATTAAAAAAATTTCTAAACATGGATTTCGAAAATAGAGATAGCCAAAATGTTTATTATTTATATAGTATTATCATTAAAGCATCCATATGGTCAAATATATTTGATATTGTTGTAGTAATACTATTTTATACACTCAGCCATTCCAAACAATGATAAAATTCTCAATTTATTCGGAAAAATTATATATAAATACTTCATTAATTTAAAGCTAGTGGAGTTATATAAAATATTATAAAAAAATAAATTATTATTTTTATAAAGTATAAATATCTTTATATCTTCTTTATTTGTCTTATAAACAATTTCTATATTTCCATATAAAATCATTTATTAATTATATTATAAAATTTAAATAACTTGCGGAGTTTTAAAGCAATATTTCATTATTAATTTTCCTTCATGACCATTCTAGTTAACTCATGTATTTCCTTCATATCATCTCTAATCGATGCTCTCTTACTTAAAAGATTTGCTGGCTCTAATGACTTCATAGTATCAACACTAAACATAAGTGGGTTAACATTAGAAATTCTAGAGGGACTCTGCATTTATTGCTTCATTTCCAGACTTTAGATTTCTTTTAGAAGAACTGAAGCTAATCCTATAGCTTTATCCAGCACTTTTTTAGTTGCTTAGTGATTCTGTTTTTCTTTGAGATATTTCTTATAGAGTTCATAAGTCATAACTTCGTCTTACTACTGCTCTTCGCTATGGTCATTTGTATTATTTAATTAGTTGCTACTTATTATAGTA
>ARYC01018651.1:0-17060 GCA_000711775.1 Oxytricha trifallax
GGAAATATGTGGAGTAGACATCTCTAAAGGAAGTTTTAAGTTTCTTAGTTGCTTTTGGTATTTCTTTCATGGACTTATTGATATCTTCGATAAGAGGAATTTTCAGAGGAACTACAGCGAATTTATTCTCTAACTTTAATTCCTCAAGCGATTTGTAATGCTCGAATCTGATATTTGCAGGAATCACTAGGTTTATTGAGTCAGATCTTGAGTCTCCTTTAGAAACAAAATATTCCTTAATTGAAGAGGAGAGACAGGAAGTAATTAAATCGTTGATTGTAATTTTTTACGCACGAGCACATTGCTTTACGTCACTGAACTCATAAAATTTCCCAAGAGCACAAAGTCTATTGCCACTTAGCTATCTTTTACCGTCGTGTAAGGGATTTATTTTAGGTCTTGTAGATAAGGCACTAAAAAACAAATTTACGAAGGAAATTGGGATGCTAAGCCTGAGGAAAAGTTTATCATAAAAATATGCATTATACAATGTTTTTGCCAGAAACTTATTCTCTTAATTGGAATTAAAGCATCAATATCATACTTCTCTGCAGTACTATTGATGAAGGAAACAATTGAGGCACCATCACAAAAGCTGTGATGCTGTTTCCAAATTAAAACTGAGAACTTGTTCTGATAATTTTCTTGCCATATAAGCTGGAATTGTGGTCTTGAGAAATCAAAAGGTATGTTGATAGTTTACTAAATGTACTTATTGATTTCATCGTCGTTTTTAAGCCACTCTGATTTGGGCAGTTCCTTGAATATAACATCTATAAGCCCCTTTTGAGGAAGTTCCTTATAATAGTAGTCTCCAAGGATGTCAACTATAGAATATCTCATTTTAGGTAGCTTAGCCATAAGCTCAGATATTCTCTACCGAGCCTTTTCTGTTTTCAGTGGTTCCAAGTAGATCACAGACATAATGTTGGAATTTGTGTTTGTCGAGGTAAAAAACGTGCAAAGGTCCATAACTGGCATTGGCTTAAGCTTAGTGATAAAACCAATGAGATCTTTGTAGAAAGTTAGGACTAAGAAAGAGAGCAGCAAAGCCCACCTGAAGTCTAGAGCAGCGAAAATTATTGGGAACACTGAAGATTTGATTAATATGTCCTTAATTTTGATTTGCATAATTTGTGATTTAAAGTTAAAGTACCCCCCTTTTTATTTTAAATTTTTATTTTTTCTTCAAAGATTAACTTACATTCATTCTTAATAAAATAGAATCTAATCATAGTAATTAATTTATATTTGTAATGAAATTATCTTTAAAGAAAATTTTTATTTTAGGATAAGTTAGTTTATATTTAAAATTTTATTTTTAAAAAGTTTAATATGAATTAAAAAAATTTCTAAACATGGATTTCGAAAATAGAGATAGCCAAAATGTTTATTATTTATATAGTATTATCATTAAAGCATCCATATGGTCAAATATATTTGATATTGTTGTAGTAATACTATTTTATACACTCAGCCATTCCAAACAATGATAAAATTCTCAATTTATTCGGAAAAATTATATATAAATACTTCATTAATTTAAAGCTAGTGGAGTTATATAAAATATTATAAAAAAATAAATTATTATTTTTATAAAGTATAAATATCTTTATATCTTCTTTATTTGTCTTATAAACAATTTCTATATTTCCATATAAAATCATTTATTAATTATATTATAAAATTTAAATAACTTGCGGAGTTTTAAAGCAATATTTCATTATTAATTTTCCTTCATGACCATTCTAGTTAACTCATGTATTTCCTTCATATCATCTCTAATCGATGCTCTCTTACTTAAAAGATTTGCTGGCTCTAATGACTTCATAGTATCAACACTAAACATAAGTGGGTTAACATTAGAAATTCTAGAGGGACTCTGCATTTATTGCTTCATTTCCAGACTTTAGATTTCTTTTAGAAGAACTGAAGCTAATCCTATAGCTTTATCCAGCACTTTTTTAGTTGCTTAGTGATTCTGTTTTTCTTTGAGATATTTCTTATAGAGTTCATAAGTCATAACTTCGTCTTACTACTGCTCTTCGCTATGGTCATTTGTATTATTTAATTAGTTGCTACTTATTATAGTACCCGTGATCATTTCCTAAGTAATGTGTTTGAGATTTTTCTTCAAGTTTTGCATTGTTAATAAAGAACTGCCTTGGTTTTCTTTATCTTAGCTATTTCTTGATGAATTAATGTCACTCAATTTCTTAGGCCACATTCCTTTTGGGAGGTATTTCTGTTGAAAGCATTTAAATGGCACATCGATGCTTTAATTCACTAAAATGCTTTGCTTTATCTGATTGTCTTCGTCTTCTTACTCAGGATGCAGCAATTCGAAGTCGTCATCTTAATAACCAGGTTTGAGTATTTTAGCTTTCACTAATTTATTTGGGTTTGGATGGATTTATTTATCAACATTCTACTTTTTAGACTTCGTTAGCATCTAGTCAAAGCATTGAGATTATGGGACACTGCTCGCATTATTACTTTCTGTTGAGTTTTTACTATTAAATAGGTACTTGTAGTGAGCTGATCTATGATTAATCTACTAGTCTTAAATTACTATCTAAGTTTATGGTAAGTTCTCGTTTAGGATAGTTTGCACTTTAATTAAACTCATGTCCTAACTTGATAAGCTTTGCTTCTACAAATGAACTAAATTCTATTAAGAGTGTTGTGAATATCGAGACATATTAGATTTCGTGGGTGAATAATCGCTGTGATTTTAACTTTTTCGTTTGTTTGCTGATAAGACTGGCTCAAGAAGTTTTGGGTGTGGAGTAATTACTTATTTTATGCCGAGTGGGCTAGTTTGTCTAGAACGGTTAAAATGAATCTGATTTTCAGAGTGATGAAAGCCTAAATTTGAAGCAGGATTTCTTCCAGTATTTATGCTCATGCTTTATAATTATTGATGCAAGGAAACTGTAGAAGAGCAAGAGGTTTGCAATTTGCTTGGAGCATTAGATTATGAAGTCTGATAATTAAGGTAAATTTTACTGTTATTCTGGGAAATTTAACTTTCATTTTATTGCTATTATCTGAATATTTTACTATCCAATGCTAATGAAGTATTTTGAGATCTTTTCTCGCCAGGAGGGCTTTTTGAAGCTGCAGGTCTAACTCTTTATGTATAACTCATATTTCTTTGCTAATTTTTAGTTTAAGCTGTAGTTGAAGGTACAGCTCCAATGCTTGAATTATGATTTTGATTGTTACTAATTTACGAGCTGCTAGTATTTGACTAATTTTTATTTTAGATAACAACTGTATTGTAATCGCTTCCTGCTTTTAATGTCGGTTTTTTCTGGCTTATAGCTTGATATGTGTGGATCATTCGCTTGCTATTTTGCAATGTATTGTTGAAGTTTCTTGAAGAGCTAATCGTAGACCCTGTAGATGTACCAGTTTGATTGAAAAGCAATTCTTTTCTCTGATTTCCATATCTAGTTGGAGATTTTTTCGTTATTGCGAACATTTTTATCAATGCTTTTTATCTTATTAAATTTTGGCTTTATTTATTAAAATCAAATTACTAGTTGTTAAATCCTTTTTAAATTTACTGTTTATGCTATAATTTTAGTTAGATTTAAACAATTTTATAATTAATACTTCAATTTCAGTAAATAAATGGATTAAAAGCAAAAAGAATAGAGAGACCAATTCCAAATCTAAGCAAACACTTTGATTAAAAAGTATGGATTTTTATTGTTGATAGATGCGCCAATGAATATGCAATTTGGTATAGACAATCAATATTGGCAGACTGGCCCCAATTTCAAGGGTATCAAATTGATCCCACCAGGCGCTCACTACGTTTATTACGCACTTTAAGATGAGGAATTTGCTGCAAGAATGGGATTTTTCATTTTCATTAATGAAGCTCAAGAGATTAGAGATAGTTAATAGGAGGAGAGTATAGATTCAGAAATATATTACACCAAGCAGGATGTGATAGTGAGGAAATGGAACTCTGAGAGGCAAGAATTTGAGAAAGTTTAGGACTAACAAGAAGAAATTTCCTATCAGGAAGGTGTCAGAAATATGGATTTTGATAAGTACCTTGGAGTTTACCCCATGCAAAATTTCTAACAATGGCAAGGTCTTTCTTCTTTCATAAGCAAAGAAGTTATTGATAGAATTGAATCAGTAAACTCAAATCATACTATACTTAGTGAGGAAAATGAGCGCAAAAATCGCATATAAGAGGATCAACAAAAATCTTCACCTCAGATCCCTCAAGATAAATAAGAAAATCAACAATAAAAAGTTGAAGAAATGGACCCCGACTAAGACCTAGAAAATACAATATAGGCAATACAGAAAGAGCTTGAATAAGAAGAGAAAAGGCAATAGAAAGCTAGAGAAAAAGAGTATAAATATAAGGAAGCTTATGGGAATTTGTATTATACACATATTCCATAGAGGAAAATTGTGCAAGGGCTGACTGGCAGTGCACTTACTGAAGCTAACTTTGATAAAAGTATGATACTTAATGATCTTCTGTATAAGGAATATTTATATTATTAATGTAATGATTTTTACATAGATTATGATATCTCTAATTCATAGCTGCATATATATTGAAATTATTTTTAAATACAACTAAAACTCCAATTTGCTTCTTGGTGAACTGCAATTCGCTTTTGTCACTTTCCTATTAGGTGAGAACCTAGATTCCTACGAATAGTGGAAACGCATGATTTCCATGCTGACCACTTGCGATTAAGCTCTAACCCAATCAGACCAGATGACTCAGGATCTATTCTACAAATTTATCCCCATTGTTTATGAGTAAACACGCCAGCTGCCTAAGGATTTCTTCCAAGCTGAACTCTCAAAGCAAAACTTCATTAATGACTGCATGCGCTAATTCATAAAAATTTGTGAGGAATAACCTGCTGTGGTTGTATAAGAAGAAGATTAATAAATCTAAACGACAAATGTGGTATCAACATTATACGATTAAACTAGTGGAGGAGTGAGTAAGAGAATCAAGTAAAGAGTAGCAAAATTGAAGTAAATGTTGGTGGAGGAGTATGGATTCAAGCCATTTATGAGTTTGGAGGACAGATTAATGCAGTAAATGAAGCTAAATGAGGAGAAAGATATTAGGTCGAACAGAACTAATAACAATTAGGATGAAAATTAAATGTAAATTGACAGCTTAAATGGCAGTATATAAACGAAAAATCACGTTAAAGTAGATGCCAAATAGATGAGAGATATGCTGATATAAGGAATGAAAATGAAGAAAGATAATGATGGAGATGATGATGATGAGGAATTTGATGAGGATGAACTGCCAGTGATTCTTGATGAACATGAATAGTTTATTGATCTCTCGTGAAATAACAATGAAGAAAGATGCTAAAATAAGTTAGATATAAACCTAATTAATGATTTAATAGTTAAGATTTTTAATTTTTTAATAATTAAATTAAGGATTTTTCTAATTAATTAATTGCAAAAAAAAATGTATCAAAATATCTTTAACATCATTATTGCTTTCTATTTTTAATTAAATCTTGCAGTTCTTTCTTAAATTTATTAGCTAATTATTCTTCTGCGTCTTTATCTAATACGCAGTTTTTCCAATTCAGCTTTTCTCTAGCATTGAGTATAATTAATATTATGAAACAATTCATAATAAAATAATCATTAAATTTTAAATTCCATTTTAAATGGCAAGCGAGTACTCTACCAAATTAGAGATCAAACCTAGTTTTCCCCTCCTCAATCACACAATAAAATCTGATTTTCTGTCTTCCTCTTGCTGTTTTCATGCCTGGTATCTCCAAGTAGAAGAAATGCTGAGTGGGATCATTTTTCAGGGCTCCTCTCAAGTCCATTTCTTTATCTTCTATCTCAATGAATTTTACGTTTTGCTGCTGTTCAAAGACTTTTAGAAGTTTACGAACTCGCATCTCAAGCGATGAGTCTGAGGGGAGTGCTATGATTTGCAGGTTCATGTGTAAAGCTTTTTGAAATTTAAAAGGCACATTTCTTTCGAATAGGATATAGTCTAAGCCATTCTTTTTGCTGACTAGTTCTAGTAAGTCTTATTTCATTTGCAGGTACTCTTCTTCTTGAGCATTATCAAGTTCTAAAGAGTGGCCAATATGCTTTTTGGGTATTATCAGTATATGTTCATCTGTCACTGGACCTTTAGGAAGAGCAGCATAAAATTGATCTCTTATATCGAATATCATATGCTTCTCAATATTAGGGTTATCGAAGCAGAACCAACAATCTTTGTCTTCAACTACTTTTACCTTGCTCATCTTATGATTCATAATGAGTTTTCTTCCCAGAATATTTGCACGCCCACTTTCATTCACAGCTGCCTCAGCGCTTTCTTTGGTCTCGTATTCCACGAATACGTAGCCCTTACTGTGACCTTTCTGATCAAACTATCTCTGTAAATTCTTGATTTTACCATATTTAGTTAAAAAGTTTTGTAGATCCTCAATAGCCAAGTGTCTATCAAATCCTCCCACATAGATAGTTCTCTCTTCTTGTTAGTACTCGCCAATTTATTCTTTAATTTGATTCAGTTTTTCATGATGCGATTGTTCATATCTCTTCTAAGCTCTTTCTCGTTCTTCAGCCTCTTCTCTAGATAATAATTCCTCTCCAATTTACAACTTTCTATCATATGCAATTTTCAACATGCTCTCGAGATCAAACGAACAAATTTCAGTTTGCAGGGGACTTTTAACTTTTTCAAAAATCTCACCAGAAATATAAGGGTTTACAGTATAGTCTTTGTTGAGCTCCATTACTTAATGAGTTCCATATAAATCTTAAGCCTATATCCTTTGGATTCCCTCGATTTCAATTGCTTGAATATAGACTTATTTGCTGTCTTGGGGTTTGTGCTTGCCTGGGATTGACCCCAGAGATATGAATCTTGTCAGGAAACTATCTTTTTTTAAAAAACATGTATTTCCATTAATTATTTATTCATTAAAAGTAGTAAAATAATTTCATTGAATAAATATGGAATTATCTTGATTTAAGTAAGGCAGTCTTTTATAATGAACATCAAGATTAGATGAGTAGACATATCGAGGAGATAATAAATTCAGAAGCGCAACTACTGAAGAAGAACTATTGTAAAACAGCTATTTCTACTCTTACAAACTCAATCTAAATTTAAAATTATGATTAACTTTGTTTATTATTAAATTTGTCAATCATTAAATTCTTTTGTAAGACACTTACGAATTGAAATAAGCGTGATCAGCAATATCTAATGGCCACTAACTAGAAATAAAAATGTCAATACCTCTCCTCCCACTCTTTTCATTTTTTAAGATATTTTCATAATCCTCTTAAACTTTCACTAAATCTGAATGCTTAAAATAGGAACCTAAGAATTCCTGATCGTTTTCTTTATCTACAGTGGTAATAGAATCTAAATTTATTGATACATAATATTTTATATTTTAAAGGAGGATAAAATTAGATTTTATAGAAATTAATCGAATCTATGTCAATTCCACTAATAAAAGCTATTCTAAGTCCATTTATTAATTGCACACCTGCTCTCCCCATAAATTTCAAATTTCTTGCAATTTCATAACCATTTTGAGATTTTGTAGCATTCATTAAGGGACTCACATATTAAGTTGAATCTATGAAATATGTAGGTATTGGAATTTTCAAATTAGTCTTTGGGTTCATTATTTCTTGATAGAATTCTTCCAAGTCCTATATTTACAGATTAAGATTATATGTATAAAGTACGAATTATTGAATCAGTTAGCAGTATTAATATAAATAAGTATCATTTAAACTATGTTGACATATACTTACTTATTAATTAGGAGCGAAGAACTTTCCTACACATATTAATAAGTCAAATTTCCCCTTTTTCGATTGAATTTAATCAATTAAAGAGTAAAGCTTTTTTACTTCACCATTGACGTTTCCAACTACGATTCTATAGATAAATAATTTAAGGAACATAAATTTATGTGGAATATTTTTTAAACTTCAACTCGATGGGAAGTTTGAATGATATATATCTAAATAAAATTGTATATCATGGGTTTACATTTTTTATTTTTGTGCGTAGGATTCTTTATCTTCCATTATGTAATAATTAGTATTATAATAATTAATGAATCTAAATTTATTAATTTATAAGCTCATTATTTTGCAAGATTCAATCTTTTAATTGTAAAATTTATCTTAAAAATATCCAATATTACAATATTAAAATCTTGTACAAAAATACATTTAAAATCTAATATGAATACTGCTAATATTATTTTATTATGGAAATTGAATAATTTTACTAATTTTTTTAATTAATAAATATAATATACTAGTTATATAAATTTGCTACATAAACTGGTTCAAAAGCATCAGGAATACCATGTCCTTATACTTTTGTAACAAAAACAGTCCCATAATTCATAGTAAAAGCTATCAGAGGTCCTAATCAATCTCAATTCATCATTCCATCTGCAATCTTTATATTATTTTGCATTAACATCTAAATTAAAAATAGAATTTCTGTAGTATAACTATGAAAAGTTCTTAAAGACCCCTGTAAATCTGTAAATTATATATAGAGTAATTTGCATATTTTTTAGTGAATAGCTCTATTGCTAGGCTACTAGATAACAAAATACTTAGTCTGGAAGCATAGAAACAGAAAATTATGCGCTAGATCAAGACAGATACTAGATGAAAGAAACGCCAAAACCTATAAATTTATAGAAGTAGATCAGAGCAAGGAGGATTTAATCTTGAGTTTATATAGTGTTGCTGCTATTAGACATGGATATTTTGAATAAAAGTACACTGTCGAGGAAGTTGTTGTGTTATTTATAAGAAACATGATTAATGTGAATGTATGTTTATTTAGTTGTCACTGTATTTGCAAAGAGATGCAGTACAATTGGTAGAAGACTATGTCTGTCTACTGTTGAATTGATAGATAAAGCATTGGAAACAGCGAAACTGCAAGATATTACTTTAAGTGAGGCTATTCAAAATGGAACTACCGACTAGCTCCCACCCTTGTTTGGCATCCCTATTAGTGTCAAAGATAATGTAAGTTAATACCAATGTCTTGAGTAATCTTATAGATCAATACAAAAGGGGATAGAAATACAAGAGGTGCTTAGTATCTTTAGGAGTATATTGCCCCTGAAGATGCTCTCAGTGTTTTAATTAATATTATTGTTACTTTCTTCAAGAAAGCTGGAGCGATCATATTGGTAAAGGGAAATATGGGTTAGGTTGGTTTCAGTATTCACACATCCAATTGGATATGGGGAACAGCTCAAAATCCACATGACACTTCAAGAACCTGTGGAGGCAGCACTGGAGGAGACGCAGGTCTGGTAGCCGCTAGATGTGTACCTCTTGCTTTGGGTGCAGATATAGGAGGTAGTTTAAGAATTCCAGGTGCATTCAATGGAGTATTTGCTTTCAAACCTAGCGGATAAAGATGTACCCTAAAAGGATAAATGGCTGCTTGGATCGTACCCTCAACTTTCAATCATATCTTAGCTTCCTAAGGTCCACTCGCTCAATGTGTTGATGACCTCACTATAGCTTTTAAGTTACAGCTTAATCCAGATGTTCATCATTTCGATCACAGGATAGTCCCCAGTGTCTTTAGAGAAGAGGATTATCAAAGCGCCCTAAATGGTGGGTAAAGAAATATGCGTATTGGCTATTACTAATCACTCGAAACTGTACCCGCTTCAGCAAGTGTAAGGAGAGCTGTAGCTATGGCTAAGGACGCCCTTGAGAAGCAAGGCTACGAGCTAGTGCCCTTCACTCTCTCCAAAGAAGAAATACTCACATTCAGGAGAATCATGATAAAATATATGTATTCTATATTTTATTTATATTGTTGATAACTATTGCAGCTAATATGTCAGGAATTCCAATTGCATAATAAATGGATGAAATTGGTGAGAGTAGAGTTTAAGTCTATGAGAAACCTGTTCGACTATATTACATGAATAAATTTGCAATAACAAGATACATCTATCACGCATATACTATAAATTTATACTAAATTTTTATAAAATATTTCTTGACTATATCTATCAAAGTTTACATGAGATTTATGGGTATAATTAACTAAATTTATAAATTAGTTTAATCTATATTTACATAATGAATAAGATTCAAATCATTTTTTGTTATAATGAGAGATAGAGTGAATATGCAAGTATATGGGAACCCAATACACCAGATTAAATAAGTGACCTAGTAAGATTAAGAGATTCTTGGCATGATATTATGAAGGAAAAATGGAATCAATTAGGCATTTAAGCTTTTAAATTTATTCTTAATCAGTGCACTTTCCATATTTATAGAGTTATGATAGTTTATGCCAATAATTTCATATAATCATAATTGAGTTTAAGCTTTGATATGCCCAATTTACCCACATTGTGCTTTTAAACTAGACAACAGTGAAGACATGAATAGCCACCTAGATTACAGCTTTATTTGGAATTTATTAGCATATCCCGCAGGCCTAGTACCTGTAACATAGGTTACCCAGAAAGACATTGATTAACACTTTGACGAGAGAAAATAATAAGCTTTTGACATGGATTTTAAGTAAAAATTTAGACTAGATAGTTGGGATTAAGCTCTTGATTATGATATTAAAGATAGTGAAGGTATAAATGTAAAATATTAAGTATTTAATTATGAATATTGTAAAGTAATAAATTAAGGTATGCCGATTGGGGTCTAAGTAGTAAGCTAAATACATTAAGATGAAAGAGTTTTGGGTGTAATGAAAGCTATTGATGATGAAATTAAATTTAGAAAATATGTTTATAATCCATAACAAGCTTGCAACTCTTTGAAAAATAATACACTTATTTGATCTTTGTAATATTAATACCTCTCTTCTTAATTTGAATTTTGAATTATAAAACCAACATATAAACATTTTTATTTATATCATAAATGTGAGATGTGCTGTAGCTATGGCCAAGGACGCCCTTGAGAAGCAAGGCTTTGAGCTAGTGCCCTTCACTCTTTCCAAAGAATAAATACTCACATTCAGGAGAATCATGATAACCCTGGTGGCTAATCATACCCTAGGACCCATAGCAAGAATCATTTTGAATAGTAACGAGGAATTGGCTACTGTTTACAGACAATCAGCTGCTTTCTTCTTTTTACCTAATTGCTTGAAGCATCTCGCTTTGTTGTTGCTTAAGGTCACTGGTAAAAATTAAGGAAAAAATGATAATTACATTCAGGTTTATTTTTAAAAGTTTAACAAGAGACAAGCTGAGTATGCATAAAACTGCTTCGTTGAGAAAAAACAAGATTTAGATTCATTGGTGAATTTGAGAGAATAATGGCATGATATTATGAGACAAAAATGGAATGACCTTGGTATCTAGGCTTTGATCTTCATTAGTTTTTTATATTCACGATTATAATCTGCCCAATCTATCCTCACGTTGCCTTCAAAATCAAGAACTAGCAGGTAATGAATAGTCTCTTGGATTATTCCTTCCTCTGGAACCTTTTGCACTACCCTGCTGGATCTCTCCCAGTAACTCAAGTGAAGCATGAGGAGACAGTGGATCCAGAAACTAAAGAGAATTAAGTGGATTAATCGTGAATTTTAGAAATATATGCAAGTGAATATATGAAAAGTATCGTTTAAAGCATCAATATCAGTCTTAATGTCTTCTTAATTCTCCTCATCTTCTTGATTTTCAACTTTTCTTGTACTTGCTGAAATCACGAAAAATATTCACGTTCAATTCCCGATCTTGTGGTCGCCAAAACCCCCAGTGTTAGAAGTGCAGCTGCTGTAACCTCAGCTACTTCTAGGTTTGAGAGTACTGTATCAAGATTCTTGAAAAAGGAGGAGACTCCATTATGTTTAGTTAGAATTTAATGATTTTGAGATAATAAATAAATTAAATCATTCTTAGCTTTAATTTTTAAATTTCATTCTAAAATTAATAAAAACATCTCTAATTAAATTTCTCTATAAATTAAAACTATTAGTTTAATCACCTATATTTAAGCTTTAAAACTTAAAAAGTTTTAATAAGAATGATTTAATTTATTTATTATCTCAAAATCATTAAATTCTAACTAAACATAATGGAGTCTCCTCCTTCTTCGAGAATCTTGATACAGTACTCTCAAACTAGAAGTAGCTGAGGTTACAGCAGCCGCACCTCTAACACTGGGGGTTTTGACGACCACAAGATCAGGAATGGAACGTGAATATTCTTCGTGATTTCAGCAAGTACAAGAAAAGTTGAAAATCAAGAAGATGAGGAAAATTAAGAAGACATTAAGACTGATATTGATGCTTTAAACGATACTTTTCATATATTCACTTGCATATATTTCTAAAATTCACGATTAATCCACTTAATTCTCTTTACCTACTAAGATGGTTTCAACGATCCATGGACTAAGGTGATCAGGGATGATATCAAGGATAGTGCAGGCATGCCAATCAGCGTCTAAGTAGTGGGTAGAACCCATTAAGATGAGCTGGTACTCGGAATCATGAAGGCAATTGACTAAGAGATTGGCTACATTAAGAAATAAGGAGGTGAGAAAGAAATCATTGAGGATGGGCCAAACAAACAAGATTGAAATGTAAAGCATATTTCGAGTATTTTTGATTTCTTAAGATAAAAGAATAATCTTATATATTAAACAGTAACAACAAATTAATTTAAAAGATTTGTAAATTAACATCGTAAATCTAAGTACCATAATTTAAATGATATAATCTCTTCAGTTTTATTGAGTTTTTTAGAATTAAATTTTGTTTTCAAGAGCCTTCATAATTCCAAGAGCTGTTTCATCCTCCCAAGGAAGCGAGACAACTGAAACTCCAACTGGCATGCCAGTTGCACCTTCTAAATCTTTCTTCATGAAATCAGTCCACAAGTCATTTACTAGAATATAAAAAGTACTTTGGTAAAAATGAATACTAAACTAATATGAATTATAGGTGTCTTGATACTCTTTTGTTTCTGATTCAAGAACTTCAGTTACTGGAACTACTCCTTGTGGGTAGTGAAGGACTTTAAATAAAAATATAAGACACTCCATATGCTAACATAGTCTAAAAATACACCCATATCTCCGGCATATTTTGCTTGGAAAGAGCAAGTAGGGAAAACAGGAATTAATAAAGCTTCAATGCCAGCATCCTGCCATTTTTTCAACATGCTAATTTGCAATTAACTCTGTTACATAATTAAACCATCTAATTCACTTTCAGACATTGGCCTTACGTTTTAAATACCATCTACAACTCTTTAGTTATGATTGAAATATGGCAAAAGCGTATATTTTATATTAGAATGAAATAATTATACCTGTTATTCTTAAGAGGTACTTAAGAGCACCTCTTGTGAAGGAACTAGCCTTTAAAACCTTGCCACTAATTTTATAGCAATCAAGTGGCTCTTCGTAGTTTCTCTCAAGGGTATCAAATAATGGGCCGATCATTTTATTAACTAGGAGTCCTGCCATAATATTTCTTGCAGTTTTAGTTTCCTCTGGAGTTATCTCAAATGGAACAAGTTCATAGCCATCGTCTTCTAAAGCCTTCTTGGATATGTTAAAAGCTCTTTCTACAGCTTGAGTCACTGGCATAGTAGTGAGATTACCGCAGTAGCCAATTTTAACTTTCTTATCTAGAGCATTCTGATAGAGCTCTTATCTGAAAACTGTAGGTGCTTGGAATGGATCGTATCTATTAACACGTGGGTTCAATAGGACCTCCATAGAAAGCTTTAGATCGTTGACTGATCTGCCGAGTGGTCCGATTGTTGCATGAATTTAAGTGAATTAGGTAAAGTTGTTGTCGAGAGCACATCTGTGTCCCTTTGTAGTCACTCTCCAGTTTGTTGGCTTGAATCCATACACTCCATTTTAATCCACAAATATTTCCCCAAAATATTAATGTTCTATTTATTGCTATTATTAATTTACAAATTTAAAATATATAGAATTGATGTCATTTATTAGTATAAAACCCCCTAAGAGATTTGATGGAGATCGAAAGTTAAAGTGTGAGACTATCTGATTAGCATACGCCTTTGTGTTAATGTTTGAAAATCATTAAAATAAAATTACTATTATAAATTTTAGGACTGTACTGTTTATTCATTTTATCCGAGAAAATTCAAGTAAAATAATATACTTTATATACGTTCTAATTATTTTTGCTTTATTTAATTTTTATTTATTATTAACCCCAAATTATATTGAATTTTTAAGCAAAAATCTTATAAATTATAATTTTAAAAATAATAAAATATAAAATGTCTTATTTTTTGATTGTTTAATTGAACAAAGCTGGAATTCTAATACTACCGCCAATATCTGAACCTAAAGCAAATGGAACACATTTAGATCCCACTAGACCTCCATCACCTCCAGAGCTTCCACCACAAGATCTATTATTTTGAAATGGATTCTTTGCAGTTCCCCAAACATGATTCTCGGAGTGAAGAGAATAAGCAAGCTAATAATATGAAATTAATTATTTTATAAGAGTCAGATAATTATTTATGACGTCAACAGGTAAATTGAAAGTAAACAATGATTCTACTTACTTATGGAACATTTCCTCTAACAAGTAAAATTGCACCAGCTTCTTTGAACAATCTTAAAGCTGGAGCATCTTCTGTGAATCTCTACTCTGACAAGAATTCACAGCCAACTGTCACGACCTTGCCTTTTTATTCAAACTAAAATCAATTAATATTGCAATCCATCTTCTTACAAGCTCTTTCACAGAGATAGGAATTCCATGCATAGGAGGCAGCTTTTCTGCTTCATTCTTTTGAATTGCTTCAAGTCTTTGAGCGTCACAAATCTTCGCTATTTCTTGGGCTTCCTCGAAGTTTTCTTCAGCTGAGAGGCATAAGTCTCTACCGATAGTTTGGCATCTATTTCCAAATACATTTACCAAATCAACACTAGTGAATGTGCCCTTAAGTAACTCCTCTCTTAAACTTTTTAATTAATAATTATTAAGATAATACTGACCAAAATAACTTAAACCAGTTACATCTAATGATAAGATGAGTTCTTCCTGATCAACTTTTGCAAATTAATGAGTTTTATTTAACTTTGAATCTCTCAACTTTTTACTCTTCGCTTTAATTTGACAGTTTCTGTATATCCAGTATGAGTAAATTAATTTACTAATTTATATTTGAAAATTTTAAGTAAATTTTATCATATTTACTTAACCATTTCGTACCCAGCATAGATTGATGCTCCGTAAATAGCTAATTTTTAGACTTTATGGCCTTAAATATCTTTATCAAGTATTGTTCTTAACATATTTTTATATAATATTGAATAATTAATTTATTAAAGATAGATAGATATTTATTTGAAATTTCACTAAAAATGATATGATAAATCTAATCAATATTTGATTGATTAATTTAATGTTAATTGAATAAGTTGGAAAATTCATTTTTTATGGCATGTAAAAATTAGCAAAATTTTTTATTAAGAAATTCAATAAATGTGATTTAATGGACTAGTTAAGTATTTTTCATATACATGTTAAATAATATCTATATATATTTATATATCTTAAAATAATAAATATATCTTTAATGTATTAATCGCAAAATAAGTCTTTTTATGTAAAAAATCACCTTATCTTATTATCGATAAAATACATAAAAAATAGGAGAAATAGAGAAAGTTTAATCTAGAATGAATTTATTATGCGATAACTGTCATTTATTTGGAGCTTCTCCAATCTAAGTTTAATATGCAGTGGTTTAAAAATTAATATTATATATGTCAAAGATGGACTCGAAATCAATAACCTTTCTTTATAAATAGATTTATAGATTAATTCAAAACAGAGTTAGCGCGTTCCGCTTCAGAATTAAAAGAAGGCAATAGTACGAGACTCTCAAGGAAAAAGTAATTTTGCTTGATTCAGAGAATAAGCAGCTAAAATCAAAGGTAGGTAATTAATACCAAAACTTAAAAATTCGTGCTCAACTTTAATATTAACTGTATACTTAAAGGAAAACTAAGAATATGATTTTAGATAATAACGATTGCTTTAGGTCACACAGTTGAGACTTTATATCGACAAAAATCTGAGAGAAATAATGCAGCTTGCTCCAGTAGTGTAAAAATATTCCAACAAGTAAACTACTTTGCTACTTTAGCAACTGTATTTATTGCAGGGTGAGATTGGCTAGTGCTAATTATTATCAGGATTCAAAAGCAAGTAAAAGTAGCAGCTTAAGGGTAGTTAAATTGTATTATTCTATCAAAATCAATCATTTTCATGCAAATACTCTTCAACTATTCATTCAGACCACTCATCGGCAACTTTGAAACCTGAAATAAATTATATATCTTACTCGTATCAATAAATTTTAAGTCTACATCATTATTATATTCAACACTTGTATATTAAACCTTCATAATATCAAAGTGAATTTATAAATTAACAAATTAATGCCAGTTAAAATTTATTAAGTTTCATTCTAGATTATAATTTCTCTATTTCTCCTATTTTTATGTATTTTTTATCGATAATTATATTTATGTGTTTGTAAGTTTTTAGCATTTCACAATTTATGTAAATTCAAATTTGTACAAAAATTTGAAAATGTATGCATTTATATACTTTACTTTTTAATCTAGAAATAAACTTAAAATTGGGGAATATTTCAAATTATTAAATAAAGAATGAATCAAACAATTTCTGAATAAATTTACCTATCTAAGCATTTTTTTACCAATATAGAAAGGAAATCAAATGTTCTTGGTTCAATATTTGGGGTGTTTCTTGAATTATATGCCCTCTTCAATAGCTTTCATAACTCCAAGCACAGTTTCATCTTCCCATGCATGTCCCACAATTGAAACACTGACTGGCATGCCCTTTGACCCCTTGATATCATTCTTAATAGCTTAATTTCTTAAATACACTTTAAATCGGTGAATATGAAGGAGTGCAAAAATGAATTCATAAAATGAACAAGCTTCAGTCCAATTATCGTTAATTC
>ARYC01018652.1:0-12837 GCA_000711775.1 Oxytricha trifallax
AAGTACGAATTATTGAATCAGTTAGCAGTATTAATATAAATAAGTATCATTTAAACTATGTTGACATATACTTACTTATTAATTAGGAGCGAAGAACTTTCCTACACATATAATAAGTCAAATTTCCCCTTTTTCGATTGAATTTAATCAATTAAAGAGTAAAGCTTTTTTACTTCACCATTGACGTTTCCAACTACGATTCTATAGATAAATAATTTAAGGAACATAAATTTATGTGGAATATTTTTTAAACTTCAACTCGATGGGAAGTTTGAATGATATATATCTAAATAAAATTGTATATCATGGGTTTACATTTTTTATTTTTGTGCGTAGGATTCTTTATCTTCCATTATGTAATAATTAGTATTATAATAATTAATGAATCTAAATTTATTAATTTATAAGCTCATTATTTTGCAAGATTCAATCTTTTAATTGTAAAATTTATCTTAAAAATATCCAATATTACAATATTAAAATCTTGTACAAAAATACATTTAAAATCTAATATGAATACTGCTAATATTATTTTATTATGGAAATTGAATAATTTTACTAATTTTTTTAATTAATAAATATAATATACTAGTTATATAAATTTGCTACATAAACTGGTTCAAAAGCATCAGGAATACCATGTCCTTATACTTTTGTAACAAAAACAGTCCCATAATTCATAGTAAAAGCTATCAGAGGTCCTAATCAATCTCAATTCATCATTCCATCTGCAATCTTTATATTATTTTGCATTAACATCTAAATTAAAAATAGAATTTCTGTAGTATAACTATGAAAAGTTCTTAAAGACCCCTGTAAATCTGTAAATTATATATAGAGTAATTTGCATATTTTTTAGTGAATAGCTCTATTGCTAGGCTACTAGATAACAAAATACTTAGTCTGGAAGCATAGAAACAGAAAATTATGCGCTAGATCAAGACAGATACTAGATGAAAGAAACGCCAAAACCTATAAATTTATAGAAGTAGATCAGAGCAAGGAGGATTTAATCTTGAGTTTATATAGTGTTGCTGCTATTAGACATGGATATTTTGAATAAAAGTACACTGTCGAGGAAGTTGTTGTGTTATTTATAAGAAACATGATTAATGTGAATGTATGTTTATTTAGTTGTCACTGTATTTGCAAAGAGATGCAGTACAATTGGTAGAAGACTATGTCTGTCTACTGTTGAATTGATAGATAAAGCATTGGAAACAGCGAAACTGCAAGATATTACTTTAAGTGAGGCTATTCAAAATGGAACTACCGACTAGCTCCCACCCTTGTTTGGCATCCCTATTAGTGTCAAAGATAATGTAAGTTAATACCAATGTCTTGAGTAATCTTATAGATCAATACAAAAGGGGATAGAAATACAAGAGGTGCTTAGTATCTTTAGGAGTATATTGCCCCTGAAGATGCTCTCAGTGTTTTAATTAATATTATTGTTACTTTCTTCAAGAAAGCTGGAGCGATCATATTGGTAAAGGGAAATATGGGTTAGGTTGGTTTCAGTATTCACACATCCAATTGGATATGGGGAACAGCTCAAAATCCACATGACACTTCAAGAACCTGTGGAGGCAGCACTGGAGGAGACGCAGGTCTGGTAGCCGCTAGATGTGTACCTCTTGCTTTGGGTGCAGATATAGGAGGTAGTTTAAGAATTCCAGGTGCATTCAATGGAGTATTTGCTTTCAAACCTAGCGGATAAAGATGTACCCTAAAAGGATAAATGGCTGCTTGGATCGTACCCTCAACTTTCAATCATATCTTAGCTTCCTAAGGTCCACTCGCTCAATGTGTTGATGACCTCACTATAGCTTTTAAGTTACAGCTTAATCCAGATGTTCATCATTTCGATCACAGGATAGTCCCCAGTGTCTTTAGAGAAGAGGATTATCAAAGCGCCCTAAATGGTGGGTAAAGAAATATGCGTATTGGCTATTACTAATCACTCGAAACTGTACCCGCTTCAGCAAGTGTAAGGAGAGCTGTAGCTATGGCTAAGGACGCCCTTGAGAAGCAAGGCTACGAGCTAGTGCCCTTCACTCTCTCCAAAGAAGAAATACTCACATTCAGGAGAATCATGATAAAATATATGTATTCTATATTTTATTTATATTGTTGATAACTATTGCAGCTAATATGTCAGGAATTCCAATTGCATAATAAATGGATGAAATTGGTGAGAGTAGAGTTTAAGTCTATGAGAAACCTGTTCGACTATATTACATGAATAAATTTGCAATAACAAGATACATCTATCACGCATATACTATAAATTTATACTAAATTTTTATAAAATATTTCTTGACTATATCTATCAAAGTTTACATGAGATTTATGGGTATAATTAACTAAATTTATAAATTAGTTTAATCTATATTTACATAATGAATAAGATTCAAATCATTTTTTGTTATAATGAGAGATAGAGTGAATATGCAAGTATATGGGAACCCAATACACCAGATTAAATAAGTGACCTAGTAAGATTAAGAGATTCTTGGCATGATATTATGAAGGAAAAATGGAATCAATTAGGCATTTAAGCTTTTAAATTTATTCTTAATCAGTGCACTTTCCATATTTATAGAGTTATGATAGTTTATGCCAATAATTTCATATAATCATAATTGAGTTTAAGCTTTGATATGCCCAATTTACCCACATTGTGCTTTTAAACTAGACAACAGTGAAGACATGAATAGCCACCTAGATTACAGCTTTATTTGGAATTTATTAGCATATCCCGCAGGCCTAGTACCTGTAACATAGGTTACCCAGAAAGACATTGATTAACACTTTGACGAGAGAAAATAATAAGCTTTTGACATGGATTTTAAGTAAAAATTTAGACTAGATAGTTGGGATTAAGCTCTTGATTATGATATTAAAGATAGTGAAGGTATAAATGTAAAATATTAAGTATTTAATTATGAATATTGTAAAGTAATAAATTAAGGTATGCCGATTGGGGTCTAAGTAGTAAGCTAAATACATTAAGATGAAAGAGTTTTGGGTGTAATGAAAGCTATTGATGATGAAATTAAATTTAGAAAATATGTTTATAATCCATAACAAGCTTGCAACTCTTTGAAAAATAATACACTTATTTGATCTTTGTAATATTAATACCTCTCTTCTTAATTTGAATTTTGAATTATAAAACCAACATATAAACATTTTTATTTATATCATAAATGTGAGATGTGCTGTAGCTATGGCCAAGGACGCCCTTGAGAAGCAAGGCTTTGAGCTAGTGCCCTTCACTCTTTCCAAAGAATAAATACTCACATTCAGGAGAATCATGATAACCCTGGTGGCTAATCATACCCTAGGACCCATAGCAAGAATCATTTTGAATAGTAACGAGGAATTGGCTACTGTTTACAGACAATCAGCTGCTTTCTTCTTTTTACCTAATTGCTTGAAGCATCTCGCTTTGTTGTTGCTTAAGGTCACTGGTAAAAATTAAGGAAAAAATGATAATTACATTCAGGTTTATTTTTAAAAGTTTAACAAGAGACAAGCTGAGTATGCATAAAACTGCTTCGTTGAGAAAAAACAAGATTTAGATTCATTGGTGAATTTGAGAGAATAATGGCATGATATTATGAGACAAAAATGGAATGACCTTGGTATCTAGGCTTTGATCTTCATTAGTTTTTTATATTCACGATTATAATCTGCCCAATCTATCCTCACGTTGCCTTCAAAATCAAGAACTAGCAGGTAATGAATAGTCTCTTGGATTATTCCTTCCTCTGGAACCTTTTGCACTACCCTGCTGGATCTCTCCCAGTAACTCAAGTGAAGCATGAGGAGACAGTGGATCCAGAAACTAAAGAGAATTAAGTGGATTAATCGTGAATTTTAGAAATATATGCAAGTGAATATATGAAAAGTATCGTTTAAAGCATCAATATCAGTCTTAATGTCTTCTTAATTCTCCTCATCTTCTTGATTTTCAACTTTTCTTGTACTTGCTGAAATCCCCAAGAATATTCAAGTTCCATTCCTGATCTTGTGGTCGTCAAAACCCCCAGTACTAGAGGTGCAGCTGCTGTAACCTCAGCTACTTCTAGGTTTCAGAGTACTGTATCAAGATTCTTGAAGAAGGAGAAGACTCCATTATGTTTAGTTAGAATTTAATGATTTTGAGATAATAAATAAATTAAATCATTCTTGGCTTTAATTAATAAATATCATCCTAAAATTAATAAAAACATCTCTAATTAAATTTCTCTATAAATTAAAACTTTTAGTCAAATCACTTATGTTAAAGCATTAAAACTTAAAAAGTTTTAATAAGAATGATTTAATTTATTTATTATCTCAAAATCATTAAATTCTAACTAAACATAATGGAGTCTCCTCCTTCTTCAAGAATCTTGATACAGTACTCTCAAACCTAGAAGTAGCTGAGGTTACAGCAGCTGCACCTCTAACACTGGGGGTTTTGACGACCACAAGATCAGGAATGGAACGTGAATATTCTTCGTGATTTCAGCAAGTACAAGAAAAGTTGAAAATCAAGAAGATGAGGAAAATTAAGAAGACATTAAGACTGATATTGATGCTTTAAACGATACTTTTCATATATTCACTTGCATATATTTCTAAAATTCACGATTAATCCACTTAATTCTCTTTACCTACTAAGATGGTTTCAACGATCCATGGACTAAGGTGATCAGGGATGATATCAAGGATAGTGCAGGCATGCCAATCAGCGTCTAAGTAGTGGGTAGAACCCATTAAGATGAGCTGGTACTCGGAATCATGAAGGCAATTGACTAAGAGATTGGCTACATTAAGAAATAAGGAGGTGAGAAAGAAATCATTGAGGATGGGCCAAACAAACAAGATTGAAATGTAAAGCATATTTCGAGTATTTTTGATTTCTTAAGATAAAAGAATAATCTTATATATTAAACAGTAACAACAAATTAATTTAAAAGATTTGTAAATTAACATCGTAAATCTAAGTACCATAATTTAAATGATATAATCTCTTCAGTTTTATTGAGTTTTTTAGAATTAAATTTTGTTTTCAAGAGCCTTCATAATTCCAAGAGCTGTTTCATCCTCCCAAGGAAGCGAGACAACTGAAACTCCAACTGGCATGCCAGTTGCACCTTCTAAATCTTTCTTCATGAAATCAGTCCACAAGTCATTTACTAGAATATAAAAAGTACTTTGGTAAAAATGAATACTAAACTAATATGAATTATAGGTGTCTTGATACTCTTTTGTTTCTGATTCAAGAACTTCAGTTACTGGAACTACTCCTTGTGGGTAGTGAAGGACTTTAAATAAAAATATAAGACACTCCATATGCTAACATAGTCTAAAAATACACCCATATCTCCGGCATATTTTGCTTGGAAAGAGCAAGTAGGGAAAACAGGAATTAATAAAGCTTCAATGCCAGCATCCTGCCATTTTTTCAACATGCTAATTTGCAATTAACTCTGTTACATAATTAAACCATCTAATTCACTTTCAGACATTGGCCTTACGTTTTAAATACCATCTACAACTCTTTAGTTATGATTGAAATATGGCAAAAGCGTATATTTTATATTAGAATGAAATAATTATACCTGTTATTCTTAAGAGGTACTTAAGAGCACCTCTTGTGAAGGAACTAGCCTTTAAAACCTTGCCACTAATTTTATAGCAATCAAGTGGCTCTTCGTAGTTTCTCTCAAGGGTATCAAATAATGGGCCGATCATTTTATTAACTAGGAGTCCTGCCATAATATTTCTTGCAGTTTTAGTTTCCTCTGGAGTTATCTCAAATGGAACAAGTTCATAGCCATCGTCTTCTAAAGCCTTCTTGGATATGTTAAAAGCTCTTTCTACAGCTTGAGTCACTGGCATAGTAGTGAGATTACCGCAGTAGCCAATTTTAACTTTCTTATCTAGAGCATTCTGATAGAGCTCTTATCTGAAAACTGTAGGTGCTTGGAATGGATCGTATCTATTAACACGTGGGTTCAATAGGACCTCCATAGAAAGCTTTAGATCGTTGACTGATCTGCCGAGTGGTCCGATTGTTGCATGAATTTAAGTGAATTAGGTAAAGTTGTTGTCGAGAGCACATCTGTGTCCCTTTGTAGTCACTCTCCAGTTTGTTGGCTTGAATCCATACACTCCATTTTAATCCACAAATATTTCCCCAAAATATTAATGTTCTATTTATTGCTATTATTAATTTACAAATTTAAAATATATAGAATTGATGTCATTTATTAGTATAAAACCCCCTAAGAGATTTGATGGAGATCGAAAGTTAAAGTGTGAGACTATCTGATTAGCATACGCCTTTGTGTTAATGTTTGAAAATCATTAAAATAAAATTACTATTATAAATTTTAGGACTGTACTGTTTATTCATTTTATCCGAGAAAATTCAAGTAAAATAATATACTTTATATACGTTCTAATTATTTTTGCTTTATTTAATTTTTATTTATTATTAACCCCAAATTATATTGAATTTTTAAGCAAAAATCTTATAAATTATAATTTTAAAAATAATAAAATATAAAATGTCTTATTTTTTGATTGTTTAATTGAACAAAGCTGGAATTCTAATACTACCGCCAATATCTGAACCTAAAGCAAATGGAACACATTTAGATCCCACTAGACCTCCATCACCTCCAGAGCTTCCACCACAAGATCTATTATTTTGAAATGGATTCTTTGCAGTTCCCCAAACATGATTCTCGGAGTGAAGAGAATAAGCAAGCTAATAATATGAAATTAATTATTTTATAAGAGTCAGATAATTATTTATGACGTCAACAGGTAAATTGAAAGTAAACAATGATTCTACTTACTTATGGAACATTTCCTCTAACAAGTAAAATTGCACCAGCTTCTTTGAACAATCTTAAAGCTGGAGCATCTTCTGTGAATCTCTACTCTGACAAGAATTCACAGCCAACTGTCACGACCTTGCCTTTTTATTCAAACTAAAATCAATTAATATTGCAATCCATCTTCTTACAAGCTCTTTCACAGAGATAGGAATTCCATGCATAGGAGGCAGCTTTTCTGCTTCATTCTTTTGAATTGCTTCAAGTCTTTGAGCGTCACAAATCTTCGCTATTTCTTGGGCTTCCTCGAAGTTTTCTTCAGCTGAGAGGCATAAGTCTCTACCGATAGTTTGGCATCTATTTCCAAATACATTTACCAAATCAACACTAGTGAATGTGCCCTTAAGTAACTCCTCTCTTAAACTTTTTAATTAATAATTATTAAGATAATACTGACCAAAATAACTTAAACCAGTTACATCTAATGATAAGATGAGTTCTTCCTGATCAACTTTTGCAAATTAATGAGTTTTATTTAACTTTGAATCTCTCAACTTTTTACTCTTCGCTTTAATTTGACAGTTTCTGTATATCCAGTATGAGTAAATTAATTTACTAATTTATATTTGAAAATTTTAAGTAAATTTTATCATATTTACTTAACCATTTCGTACCCAGCATAGATTGATGCTCCGTAAATAGCTAATTTTTAGACTTTATGGCCTTAAATATCTTTATCAAGTATTGTTCTTAACATATTTTTATATAATATTGAATAATTAATTTATTAAAGATAGATAGATATTTATTTGAAATTTCACTAAAAATGATATGATAAATCTAATCAATATTTGATTGATTAATTTAATGTTAATTGAATAAGTTGGAAAATTCATTTTTTATGGCATGTAAAAATTAGCAAAATTTTTTATTAAGAAATTCAATAAATGTGATTTAATGGACTAGTTAAGTATTTTTCATATACATGTTAAATAATATCTATATATATTTATATATCTTAAAATAATAAATATATCTTTAATGTATTAATCGCAAAATAAGTCTTTTTATGTAAAAAATCACCTTATCTTATTATCGATAAAATACATAAAAAATAGGAGAAATAGAGAAAGTTTAATCTAGAATGAATTTATTATGCGATAACTGTCATTTATTTGGAGCTTCTCCAATCTAAGTTTAATATGCAGTGGTTTAAAAATTAATATTATATATGTCAAAGATGGACTCGAAATCAATAACCTTTCTTTATAAATAGATTTATAGATTAATTCAAAACAGAGTTAGCGCGTTCCGCTTCAGAATTAAAAGAAGGCAATAGTACGAGACTCTCAAGGAAAAAGTAATTTTGCTTGATTCAGAGAATAAGCAGCTAAAATCAAAGGTAGGTAATTAATACCAAAACTTAAAAATTCGTGCTCAACTTTAATATTAACTGTATACTTAAAGGAAAACTAAGAATATGATTTTAGATAATAACGATTGCTTTAGGTCACACAGTTGAGACTTTATATCGACAAAAATCTGAGAGAAATAATGCAGCTTGCTCCAGTAGTGTAAAAATATTCCAACAAGTAAACTACTTTGCTACTTTAGCAACTGTATTTATTGCAGGGTGAGATTGGCTAGTGCTAATTATTATCAGGATTCAAAAGCAAGTAAAAGTAGCAGCTTAAGGGTAGTTAAATTGTATTATTCTATCAAAATCAATCATTTTCATGCAAATACTCTTCAACTATTCATTCAGACCACTCATCGGCAACTTTGAAACCTGAAATAAATTATATATCTTACTCGTATCAATAAATTTTAAGTCTACATCATTATTATATTCAACACTTGTATATTAAACCTTCATAATATCAAAGTGAATTTATAAATTAACAAATTAATGCCAGTTAAAATTTATTAAGTTTCATTCTAGATTATAATTTCTCTATTTCTCCTATTTTTATGTATTTTTTATCGATAATTATATTTATGTGTTTGTAAGTTTTTAGCATTTCACAATTTATGTAAATTCAAATTTGTACAAAAATTTGAAAATGTATGCATTTATATACTTTACTTTTTAATCTAGAAATAAACTTAAAATTGGGGAATATTTCAAATTATTAAATAAAGAATGAATCAAACAATTTCTGAATAAATTTACCTATCTAAGCATTTTTTTACCAATATAGAAAGGAAATCAAATGTTCTTGGTTCAATATTTGGGGTGTTTCTTGAATTATATGCCCTCTTCAATAGCTTTCATAACTCCAAGCACAGTTTCATCTTCCCATGCATGTCCCACAATTGAAACACTGACTGGCATGCCCTTTGACCCCTTGATATCATTCTTAATAGCTTAATTTCTTAAATACACTTTAAATCGGTGAATATGAAGGAGTGCAAAAATGAATTCATAAAATGAACAAGCTTCAGTCCAATTATCGTTAATTCCATCATCATATCTTTGATCCTCTCCTTCAAGCACTTCAGTGATTGGCATGACTCCTACTGGGAAGTGAGTGATTGTGAATATAGCCATATAGTCGAAAAATCCGCCCACTTCACCTGCATTCTTTGCTTAAAAGGCTGTGATTGGGTAGGCTGGTACAACTAGGGCGTCAATGTTGTGTTATGCAAATCTTCCTTGAATGTGCTTATATAATTAAATGAATTTATAAAAGGCACTATTTTCACGTATGATTAATTACAAGTAAAATTGTTTAAGTTATAAAAGGCAACTTATCTCTTCATCAAGCCTTCAATTTCATCATTAGTTCTTGGCTTGAATAATCTCATATTATAAGCCATTCTCTTGTTTCCTTTCATGCTAAAGATTTTAATTCATTAATGCATCAAATTATATATTATAAGATCCATCTTATAACGTGCTGTAATGCAGGATTCATAGTAAAAAAGTTGTAAAGCTTTTAAGTTCCTGGCATGGGTTTCTCATAATTATCATTTAATCTTTTCACCACATTTAAGGTAATAAAGTGTGCTACTAATCCAATGAAGATTTCCTTAGCTTCCTCAACTTCTTCTTTAGTAAATGTAAATGGCACCATTGTGAAATTAGTTTTTATAGCTAATATTTACTAATTTACACAATAAACGAATTTCTTTTTAACTTTATAATTTTTTTGAAACCTTTCTGTTCTAGAGTATCTTTGACCATTCTAATTGCGTTTTACATTGAGAGACATGCCTCTACAGTGGGTAGAGTAAAGCAATAACCGATTCTATGGTCACCAGTAAGTGCTTTATCAAAAGATTCTTATTTAAATGGCAATGGTGGGGTAAAGATGTCTCTTTTGTGGATGTTAGCCTATTAGAATGTTTTGAATCCTATAACTAGATCAATAAAAACAAATTTTATACTTAATATTTTAATTATTAAGATCATTGACTGATTTTCCCATTGGTCCAACTGTAACTTTAATCTATGTAAAAGCCATGAAATTATCTTTTAATGCACCTCTTATGCCTTATTCTGGCATTCTCCAAGGTGTAGGTTTCAGTCCAAAGACACCGCAAAATGATTCAAAAATAAGTACTTTATGATTTAAATGAGGAAGGGATTCTAATACTGCCCCCGAAATCAGTACCAACTGAGAATGGAACACATCTAGCAGCCAGAAGGCCTGCGTCACCTCCTGTGCTGCCACCGCAAGATCTTGAATGATCGTATGGATTCAGTGCATCTCCCCAAATTCTATTAGTTGTATGAATAGCACCAGCTGCCTTAAAATAATCGAAATATTCTTTGGAATTCACTTTTTTAAAAGTCATTAAAAATAAATTAGCCTGAGGAGTGTTACCTCTAACTAGGATGATAGCGCCTTAATCTTTAAGAAGCTTAACGATACCGCCATCTTCTTCGTAAACCTTATTAGTCATAAATTATGTGCCTAAGGTGCTCATATATCCTTTTTGCTCAAACTATAATATTCTTGGGTTCAATATATATGCAGATAAAAAGTATTTTTGCTGGAATTATTCTTAGCCTATCTACTTACCATATCTTTTAATAAAATAACATTGAAAGTGTCAAATATAAAATTTTCATAAATTTTATAATCAATATAGCAAAATCTTTGATACTGATGGGTATACCATGTAACAAAGGTAATTCATCCCCTTTGCCGTTCTTCACCGCTTCATGTCTCTCCTTATCTCTAAGCCTGGAGATTTCAACAGCCTCATCAAAGCACTCTTCAGCAGTGAGATTGAGCTGTCTTCCGATTGTGTAGCACCTCTTTGCGAACACATGCACGAGGTCTTCACTTGTAAATTCTCCACGTAACAAACCTAGTCTTAATTGGGCTAGGTCCATGTCTAGGATTACCTCTGCTTTCACTGGATCGATGTGCTTGAATTCAAAGCGTTAGGCTTTCTTGGCTTCTACAATTAAATGTAAACGTGTTTTAATGTAAATTAAAGTTTTAATTTCGAATAAGCAAAATAAATTTTTTTCAAATTTCAAGAACTGAGATATTTTTGGTTGCTTCCTGAAAATAAATCAATTTATATATTATTGAATAGCTCTGGCCTTGGCTTCAAGTTTGCGGTTATGGTAGTTCCAATGCATAGATCTCACAGTCTTCTGTAATAGATGTGCTCCGACAAACAAAAGCAACACTTTTGTGTAAGTCAACCCAGTAAGGTACTCCTAAGATTACACTAATAAGCTTTTTGTACAAATTTATTTATCAAATAAATATATAAGAGTTCAATTATACATATATATAGGCAATTAAATTTCTAATAGATTTAAATCAAGAATAATTAAAAGCTTTCCATGATTACCAAAAGATATATTTTAATTTTATAAGATAATCTCTATCACAATTTAATGAAATATCATGACCATAAATCGAAAATATAAATCTGTTTTTTGTGTTATATTACTGTCAATTTCTGATTTTTTTTCACTAATTTCCTGAAATTATAAGTTATTACAGTATTTACTTAAATAAGAGTAATTTGAAATGAACAAATTAAATAAAAGTTTAACTCAAATCTTGGGTGGGAAGTGATGCATATCCTAGTTTTGATTGGGATCTAGTCTCTTTCTTTCGTATTCTAACACAATTTTATCGATTTATTCAAACTGCAACTCCCATCTGCTGTCGTATAAGAACTGTCTAAGATCAAACCTGTTATCATAGTAAAACAAATATAATATTCATTATATATTATATAAAAATTTTACATTTTGCTTGAGGAAAATACTTATAGTTATATATTCACAACAAAAACCTATATACATGTTATTCCAAATACTTAATTGAAATATAATCATCAGTTCCATAAGCTTCAGCATGGTATGAAGGGGTAATAACAGTCATCTTATGTCTATTGACACTATAGTAATAAAAGAATCTCTTAACTTTATCTGCAACTTCTCTGGGAGCCAAGTGTGGCCAATTGTACAGCAATCTTTCAAACATAGATAGCGGGCCACTCTTGAATATTTTACGTTGCTTTCCAAATTCATCCAGCTCATCATATGTCATACCCATATCTATCTCATCCAATTGATGTGACTTGACATCCCCTTCAATCATTAAACATAATAAGATAGTATCGGAGCAACTTATTTGTTTGAGAAAAGTATAATGAAAGGTCTAAGCTCAGCTGATGGTAGAGCTCCAGCAATTTCCGCAAGAACTGGGATCTTCAATTCATTTGAAAGATAAATCAAGGTTCTCTTTAAGTCTGATTTATTTACTCCTCCAATTGGATTAATATCTGCAGAGGAGCAATCATATTTCGTCATGTAGCCTCTTAACGATTCACAAATATTTGAGGTGCCTAAAACAAGCAAAAATCCTTTTTCATTTTAAGTCCATGGTACAAGTTGAGCCATTAGATATGAGATTCATAAAAATTATTTTGGAATTATAAAAAACGTTTAATGTAGAGTTATTTATGAGATGACCATTCTAACTCTAGCTTGAATATTTTAAAGAGCCAAATCCTC
>ARYC01018653.1:0-18419 GCA_000711775.1 Oxytricha trifallax
TCTTAAATCAAGGTTGTTTAATTACAACCAGATCTTATGTTTTATATTAAAATACTAAAACTAAAATTTCAGTTTTATCATTGAAATATAGGATTATTTTCAAATTATATTTTTTAAACCTAGTCCCTTCATTAATTGTTTAGTTCATATTTGTTGGACTATTAATTTATGTAGAATTTTGAAGCTAATTAATCGTAGTTTTACCAGCAAAAACTTGAAATGGTGTTCTTGATATAATTGTTACAGTGTTTGGAATTTTTAACTTTTCCTGCATGTTTATTATAGCTGAAATTATAAGCCACTTTTTAAAAATAAATTTTACAAATATAATCAAGTAAGAATAAGAGAAGAGAGTTCTTATGATGAAATTTAATAAATCTTTTGTAGTTAAATTTTATAAATTTATCATAGTTCATAAAATCAAAGACCCTAAAGTTTAAGCATGAAATATAATAAATAATTTAATGCAACTTATAAACCATAAGAATTTGACAAATATAATAATTCAATTAAAATATAATTACCGACTATTATTACTCAATTAATTTTTCAATAATTTAACTTATAGCAATATTTGATGATATTTTTCTAATTTGAAATATAGTGGCAAATTTTCAATAGGTTATATAAGTCTCTAAGATAAGAGTCTTTGGAATATAATGTATAGGTGAGTAGTGAATCATTTGAGCTTTGTTTTAAGGCACTTTGTTTTAAGCGCCTTCTTTCTATCATCTCTTCTTTTTGTCATGAGTTCAATTTGTACACTTGTTATGGGGTCAGGTCCAACTCCAAAGCTAGTTTATCAATGAGGGCTAAAAAAAGTAAATGTAAAAGAATAGAGCTCTTGACCAAGTTGAGTCTTTTTGATAGTATGACTCGAAGGTCTTATATACCTCTTTGCTTTTTCTTATTTTCTAATTTTTTCTCCTTCTTAACTCCTCACTAGTCAAATCATTCTTAGGATATCAATAAAATAATGATCTTCATATGTTTTACCTTAATGGGATAAGTAAAATTTTTATTATTTGAAATTAATAAGGACCTTAATTAATAGAATGTTTACGTGATTGATTTTTATTTATATTATAATAAATTTATTATAAGATTTTTTGCAAGGAAGTCGTCGAAAAACCGGTCGATTGAGCTCTCATCTGACTAGATTTGTTTGATATCATTATCTAAACTAATAAAAGTATAATTCTAATAATACTTTGTAGCTTAATAAAATAATATAGCAAATTAAATTATCTGGTTGATTAAAAGTATGAATTTCATGTTAATTTAATTCAGACGTAGATTAGTTTTGGGATTATAAACATTGGACAAGGCTTTATTCGTATTCCTCCTCCTCACCTTACCCCAAACTGCTATTATTGTTTAAAATGATTTAATAAAATATTTAAATCTTTTATCTAAATGGGAATTAGCAGTTGAATAATATTGCATAAATAGTTCACATCAAACTGATCTAAATAAAATTTTTACGTTTATAAAAATCAAGACAATTTTGTCATTAAATTATCATTCTATTTTTTGTGATTATTGTTAATATAACAACTACATTGGCAAATAACCTGAAATATTTTAATTATAAATATAAGATAGTAAAATTTGTCATAATTCAAAATTTTCAAGAAAATGCAAAACTATTTTTTACTTCAGCAGATTTAAAGAAAAGAAGAATTAAATTAGCAAATAAATATTTAATGCGGAATAGTAATTTTAATTTTAATAATATAAATTTTATTATGATTTTTTAGCTTATTGTAAAAAAAAAGATATTTGCCTTTATCACCTATTTTTTATATTCAATTGAGAAGTATTCACTACCAATTTCAACTATTATTGAAATTTACTTTATATCTTAAATTTAGTCCACTTATTTAAAATTTACCGTCAATATTTTTTTAATTATATCTAAGCAAAATTTTCCGCTTGGTTGCTAAGATTTTAGCGGTGAATTAAATTAATATTTTAACTTAAATTCTCTATATATTAATTAATTTAATATTTTAAGTTTTAAAAGAATTGTTATAGTCGTTAGTATTTAGAATCGGCAATAAAAATAGCTCTGGCTTATTGAGCTCGAAAATTTCAGAAGTCAAGTTATTAATAGGTACCTAAAATATAGATATTTATATTATAATATTAGTGCAGTACCTGTCTCACACACCCTCTATTATTATAGTTAAAATTATAACAATAAATATCTCACTAACTAATATGGTAAAAAAACAGGAATTTAATAATTGAAAATGTTTTTAAAATATCTCTGGAGAATATGTAATATGACTTGTTTTTGAAAAATTATTAAATTATCATAAATTACTAGTATTTATTTTTGCTTTTAAATTTTTTGAGTAATTTCTTTCAATATTTTTTATTATTTAACTTATAATTTCTTTTTCTAAAAACTTGGAGACAATTAATTAAGAATTATAAGATATTTAAACGAAAGAACAAAAAGTTTTTGAATGATATTGTTGTTTTAATTACTTTATAATATCTATATTTATTGTCTCCAAGTTTCTGGACAAAGAAATTATAAGTTAAAAAGTGAAAATATTGAAAGAAATTTCACCAAAAATCATTCTAAAAGCAAATATAAATACTAGTAATTTATGATAAATTAATAATTTTTCGAAGTCATATTATCCAGAGTGTTTTTAAAAACACTTTCAATTATTGAATTCATGATCTTTTACAAAAATTGGTTTGTGAGATATGAATTGTTTTGATTTTAACAATAATACTTGGGAGGGAGGGTATGTTAGACTGGTAACCCCCCCTAATTATTATAATTTATAAATTCATTTTATAATAATTCAATAACAAAAGTACCTACTGCATTGGTGATCTAGTAGTCTTTATATTATTCAATAATAAATTGATTTATCAAAAATAATTTAAACCTAATGTTTATGAATAAAAACTCAATCTTAAAAATTTATAGAATAAATTAATTCATTCATAAGAAAAATTTTATATCATGTCTTGGAGTACGATTTATAGAATTATTTAATACTTAAATTTTTACAAAAATTGCTTAAAAATAAAATTACTAAAAACTAAAATTTCAATTTGAAATAGAGCATTTGAGTAATTGATTCTTATAAACTAAAATTTATTTAAGATTTGATTTATGGGCTTTAAGTTCAAATAGTCCGTTCCATGAGCTTTGTGAGTAGGATAAGAAATCAGCAAATTGCTATGTCCATAACATTCATCCTTTATTATAGTATATTAATTTAATATTATGTTTTTTTACTTAGTAAATTTTAATCCGGTAAGTATTAGAGCGAAAGATTAGTTTCCAAGTTTGGTAAGGTAGAGTGGGCCATAAAATAGCTGAAATCATCAAAATATTTGATTTGCTATTGTTGCATAGTTGATATTTAGAAAGTAGAAGATATGTTTATTTAATAATTATTCATAAATTGAGTTCTCAAATAAATATAATTAAAAGTTCCACTCACTTGTAATATATCTCAAATCAACTTAAATTTAATAAATAAAAATTTAAGGAATGAAATAGTTGGACTAGTTGAGTGGCAATTATACATAAAACTATACATTTTCTAGTAAAAAATTTAAATAAAATATAAGCAAATAAAACTCTATTAAAAATTTGCTTTAGTTTTTAAATTTACTTTTTTAATTTTAATTTTCAATGAATTCATTACAAAATTTATAAAAATACCACATTATGATATTCTATAAGATTATATTAATTATTAATAAAAATTGTTCTAACTGTACTTAAATTTTTAGAGTAATATTAGTAAATAATTAGTTAAAATATAAAATTCTCTCTCGAATAATAAATAATTATTGCTAACCAATTATGAAAATACAATTTAAATTAGAAATTAAATCATATTTTTATTAATTACTAACGGTTTTAATAATATCTTAACCTTGATAGACTATACAACTTTTAAATATCTAGAATAATCTATATAAATTATGAAATATATATAATACAAAATCGAATTAAAGAAATATAATTAATTTAATATTTATTAATAACAAAATGATAACTTAATATTATTATAATAGATTCATGAATAAGTAAAATTATAAAGAAATTTCAAATATATACCAAATATTACTATTTTAGAAATATTAATTACCTTGATTAGGTATGAATAATTAACAGATCTTATAAATTCCGAAAAATGTATTATCTTTTTACATTATCCAAAAGCAATTCTTATAAATACTGACAAGTTAATTAAATACTCGTAAATATCGATTTGTATGAGTTTTATTTGTGAAAATGTAGATAATTGTATTAGAATTGGAAATATTGGAATAAAATATAATATATCAAGATAATTCAATATAATAAAGCAAAATGAGAAAAAGCTTGTGCTCTCTAAGTTCATGTCTATTTGCGTACTAACCTTTGCGTTTTGTAAAATAGATGTTCTAACCAAGATAGCCCTCCCCACCCACTCCCCACTCTAAACCGAGATACCCCTCCTCATACACCCCTCCCCACCCCTTACCTATTTTTTAATAATATAATATAATAATTTATAAAATCTTTTATATATGAGAATTTTAAAAATTAATCATTGTTATTAATTTAAATATAATTAAAATTATTAAGCTTTAATTATAAATAAAAATAATTATTCAATCAATAAAATTTTAAAATTCTCATTTATAAAAGATTTTATAAATTATTATAATTATTCAATCATTAAATTTTTAAAATTCTCATTTATAAAGGATTTTATAAATTATTAAATTATTTTTTATTATAAAATAGTTTGGGGGTAGGGAGGGGGGTATGGGGAGGGGTATCTCGGTGTATGGTGGGGAGGGGGGTGGGGAGGGGTATCTCGTTTTAGAACAAATAGATTAAAGTTAAGCATTTTTGGACTGCTCTAATATGTAGATGCCAGAGGGGTATCATGATAGAGATACCAAGCTATTAATATATTTTAAATATAAAGCTGTTCTTTTATGGGTTAATCTATCCTAGATCATTCTTGCTGGTTCTTTAAACTTTCAAATATTTAATATTTGACTTAGATTTTAGCATTTTTTTATAGTATAGCCGAACAGCTCATGCTACTACATATCAAAGAACCAAATATAAATACAAACTGGAAGTGCTAATATAAAGGGTCAAGTATATCAATATGGATTTGACTAGTGGAATGGTAAAGACTTAAATACATGCACAATTAGAAACACTTTGAGTCTCACAGATTAGACATATTACACTGCCTGGTCATTCCTCTTCAATAGAGTATCAATTAATTAATAATGCCACATTAATATAAGAAAAAGTAAATTTAATTGCAATAGAGACTCCGCTGTCTGTGAATATATTATAAGGTTGTATAATTAAGGTGCTACTGCTCAAAATATCATGTTTGTTACACTTGGTGCTAATTATCGAATATATCACAGTATAATTGGGCTTATGGTGTCAGTAAGCTTATATTTCACACTATTCTGAAATTCATATATAAAAGAACAATTTCACTTGGAATTATTTTAAATAATTGATAATGAAGTATTAAATTCTATGAAAAGCAAATTATTAGCGTATTATAATACTATACATTAATAAAAAGAATATATAAAATCATTAAGCCAATTTCTGAGAAAATACCTATCAATTTAATAATATATAAAATAAGTAAAATTTAATAAAATTATAATCTATTAAAATTATCTATTGTATAAATTTATAGGGTGTAATGAATAGCTTTATGATAATTAGTATATATATATAAATTCAAGCCCTAAATAAATTTTATATGATTTGATTTTATCTTAATTAAATTTTTATATTTTATGCAATAGATTTAAAGATTAAAAGTAAATATCAGATTGTGTATTAAAAATGGCAAAATTTAAAAATAATAATATGAAATTTAATGCTTTAAGTTAAATAATAAGTTTAAACATAGATTTGGGTGGGTATAAGAATTAATAGAACATGATTGTTCGACAAAGTGATTACCCTATAACTTTGTTTAATAATTTTATGTCATCCTTATTTCCCAGCAATTTCTAAATTTATTAACTTAAATAGACTTGATATATTATTTCATCAGATAGTTGCGAGTTCAGTCTCATAATATTTAAATAGCATTGTAAATAAATATAGATTGCCTGAGAATAAAAAGTCTCCTTTCTATCCTTGTACTCTTCGTAGAGTTGCTTAAGATGTTCAAGTGCCTTTCTAGGATCTAGTCCCTTGGGGCAAGTGAGTGAGCACATACCGATTTGATAGCACTCTCCAAGTTTCATGTCACCACCAATCTTCTCAAGTCTTTCATCAGTGAACTCATCTCTGGAATCGATAACCCATCTGTAGGCTTGCATAAGAACGGCAGGCCCAAGATAGTCTTGTGGGTGCCACCAGTAAGAGGGGCAGGTTGATTGGCAACATGCGCACAAGACACATTCGTAAAGACCATCTAGTAATTTTCTTTCTTCAACTGACTGGAGGAACTCTCTTTGGCCTGGTTCCTTGGGTCCCTTTCTCTTTAGATATGGGTCAATATATTTGTATTAAGCGTAGAAGTGAGACATGTCTACGACCAGATCCTTAAGAACAAACATGAACATCAGTGGTGACACAGTTGATTTATCAAGGTTCAATTTATTGATTGGGCAGATGCAAGCCAAGTGATGTCTTCCGTCAATATTCATGGCGCAAGATCCGCAGATTCCCTCTCTACATGATCTTCTGAATGAGAGAGTGGGATCAATCTCAACCTTAATTTTGATCAAAGCATCCAAGAACATAGGACCACACTTGTTCATGTCGAGATAGTAAGAGACGTACTTGGGTCTGTCAGTTGGATCGTTAGGGTTTGATCTGTAAATATCGAATCTCTTCATAGTGTTCTTTTGTTCATCGGTAAGACCTTATTAAAACTCTGTTGTATAATTTACCTTGAAAATCTCACTGACATCAGCTAAGTTGGTGTCTGGAGCATTTGGCACTGCACCAGTTGTAAAGTTTCTTTGCATAAAGGCGGTAGAAGCCAAGTATGCTGGTCTAGCTAGGTTTTAGGCCATAGCTGAGCGAGAAAGATGCTTGAATAGTTGCATTTTCTTTTATTACTTTAATAATTAATTATAAAATCAAAGAGTCACCCTATTACTCATTCACTCACTGTTAATAAAATAGTAATCCCTAATAATATTAATTTATCAAGCAATTAAAATTCACCCATTATTAAGTTCACGCTAACATAAAATATATTTTATTTATGTTAAAATAATAAGGAGATGAATATAATTATCATTGAATACACATTAAAAATAAAAGGAATAATTAAATTAAAAAATAATCTCGTTTTTATTATTATTAAAATGAAGAAAAATATTAACAAACAGAACTCTGCATACATCGATAAATAATACATTGAAGTAGTGAAAGAACAACCTCTCCAAGATAAAGCTAAATATCCTGATTAAATGATTGATGAAATATATTCTAGCAATAAGTAAATATAAGATAGACAAATAGATTTGGAGTTATTGTAATTTCATTAATCTTTCTGTTGATAAATTTTCGCTAACAATTATAAGAGACTATTTTTGCATTTTAGTCAATAAATACTTTTGTTAATTATTTCATATAACAATTATTAGCTTCTCCCTATATTTGCTTTTGAATAAGTTTAAAAATGGAAACGGTTAAAACGATTAAGCATTCGATAGTGTGAAAGCTGATGTATTATTAAGAGACGATTTTCTGGATACTTACTTTAAAAATACCTACGTAGAATGGGGAATGCGCCAATATATGGATAAAGCAAAGGCTACAATTGAATTCATTAATAGCTAGCAAAATAATCATTCAGACAGTGTAGACAATCTAATAGCTAATCTATAGGATAATTAATATGTAAAAAGTTCAAATAAAAATAAATCAGATGTTGACTCTAGTACGTTTGTCAAAGAAAATGAATTGAACATGGTTTAGTATTTTTAAAACTTTTGTTAAAACTAAAAGGCATTCACCAATTATAAGAAATTAGGAATTTACAATACTGCGTAGTTGGAGCAAAGCAGGTTTAATGACAAGCATACTAAAATAGTCGAAGCAAGGCAGAGAGAAATTTTGTAAAGAATCAATTAAAGCTAGATTTAGGAGGAGCAAAAAGTTAAGACTAAGGCTTAATGATTGTAGTGAATGTTAAACTATAAATTAATTGTGGTTATAAATCAAACAATTATTTATAATTAAATGTACTTTGAGTTTAACTAGAATGAAGGAAAAGTAAGAGAGATTTAGGACAATTTTGAAACAAAAAAAGTAGGAAGAATTTTAAAATTAAGAAAATGAAAAATTGAAACATGTTGAAATTAATTAAGTTAATAATGCAGCATTTACAATATAAGAGGATAAAACATCAAACATGTTGACTGATTCTTCAATGGAAAGCTTAGATAAAATTTTAAATGAAAAAATTATAATTGAAGATTAAGAATACAACGACAAAGTGCAGGCAAATACTCAGAAGTATATTAAGGTACCAGCATTAAAGTTGAAAAAGAACATTTAAAATTCATTGAGATTTAAAAAGAAGACTATTGATTTAGGCTAACCAAATGACTATTCAAGAAATCAATATATTGCTGGGTTAAAAGTCAGTTTAGTAAAATTAAAGAAGAGCAAAGAGCTAAGTAAGGAATCCATTAAATCATGAAATGATTGCTAGTTAATTAAACAAAACACAAGAAAGATTCTTACCAAAAGTTGAAATGCTCAATCAATTTAACTCTTACAATACACCTAGAAGGAATTAAGTCAATAATTCTACTTTTTACTCATAAAATGAAAGAGTAAAGCAAAGACTACAACAATTCAATCAACAAATTTAAATGGATTAAGAATCGATAAATTAGAGCGAAATTCAAATCACAGATATGTTGTAACAAAGTTCTTACCGCTCTAATGATCTAAACTATTCCAATGATTATAAACGAGAACAAACAGCTGAAACAAATGGAGATGCAAATTCCCGTGCGTAGACCATAAATCCAATTAAAAGCTAAATAGGTTAAGATTACTAAAATCTTTCAAAAACTATCAGTAGTATGATGATGACGGGGACAAAATAAAAACTCTGTATTTTAGAGACTTAAGAAAGAAACTAAAGCCAGTTTTCCAGAAAAAGTGAAGAGATTTCGTGAACTTAAACGTAAATAATCATTAGAGACAGAGACTTTTATAACTTAGCAGAAACCGTAGAATTAGTTTAGCACCACTCAATCCAATTTCAATTAGACTAATGGCTTCAATATTACCAAGTCCTCATTCAATCCTTCGATATTGAATAGAACACCAAGGTTAAGAGATTAAGAAATTTAGGAATTGCTAAAGCAATATCCCGTCTCTTAAACATAAAATACCCTAGAAAATTTAAGAAAATAAAACCATTAAATTTATAAGCAAGTCTTAGATAAATGCAAAAATCATCACTATATTAAGAATAGAGATGATCCAGCTCGTTAGTTAGATTTAAATCTCTATCTAGAAGATTATAAATAAAATAAATTTAACAGAACTCTTGAGATTTTGAGAGATCTTGAATTTAGCGATTGCAAATAGATGAAGAAATTATTTAACTATAAAATGACTGGAAAGATGGAACATGAATAAGAGGCCAGAGAGGTAACATATGAATATAAATTTGGCATTATGGATCCAAGTAGATAAGTAGCTTAAACTGAGAAGCAAAAATCATATAAAACGATAAAGCATAAACAATAAAAATAGTATTAATTGAAATATCATATGATTATCCTAATAATATTTCCATTTAATTAAAATTATTCCTATAAATCTGTTTATTATCTAAAAATTACAGAAATTGTTTTAATCTTAATTTCGAATTATTTTTTTAATTTAAGTTATGAAACCAGTGTTAAGATAACAACAATAACACAATCAATATCCCAATAATAACTCAGATCAAATTAATCAGTCCTCATAAATCATGTAGTACGCCATGAATCTGCCCATTAGAGCTTAAAGTATTTCATTTAATCATGTTTATGATATAATTATAGAAAACGACAGTGGATAGAAAAGATCTAAACTTCTTAGTATAAATCAAAATGCAAACAGGACTTAAACTTAAGTACATTCTAAGTATAATTCCAACATCAAAGAAATTCTAAATACTTCTGCACCTCTATGCATATCGAGCTACGTTCAGAATGATATATAAATTTCATTTTTAATTTATATAATGATAATCAGTAATCAGTAGTTAAGAAAGCTCCAATTGGTAATGGTATGTCGAGAATTCAGTCAGACTTGAATATTATTTTTTATTAATTTGCCTTTCATAAACAATCAAACCTGAATCAAGCAAAAGTACAAGGAAGTTTTTAAAAAAACAAGCAACAGTAGCAAATGCTAAACATGACTACTCTCATCCATAGTAATTAATCCCAAGAAGATTTTCTTAAGCGCTCTACAACGCTATAGAATACAAATGTAATGGGTAGCTCTAGTGGTTACAGCAATTACACGACAAGTGGTATGAACTAAATAAATCCAAACTTAGTAGGTGGAACAACTAATGCACACACATTGAATAAAAGACCTTAAACTTCTTATTTGAATAGTTCATTAGGTGGCTAAGGATATGCAGGCGATACAAACTCTAGAGACAGGTAGTAATTCAAATATCAAGAAAACGATGGTTTTATGAGGGGAGCAAGAATAGCTGAGAAAATCTAGGAATTTTATCACTAAGGTAAAAATTCCCAAGATACCAATAATACAAAAACAGTTTCTTCAATAAATTAGAGCATCCATATTAGGACAAATAGAATCAGTTAATAGCAATCCCAGATATAGTAAAATAAACCACGTGCTACTTCATCTTATGGAAACAGTAATAAGAGAGTAATGCTTTAGTATTAAAATTAAAGAATGAATCAATAAGATTTGTAGGAATACGATCCAGATTACTCGAAGCCTACTTTACAGTATTCAAATCTATAAAGGAGGCCAATATCGAGAGAGGGCCGATTATAGAATTAAGCCTTTCTTAAATAACAATAGTAAAGATAAAATTAATAGAAAAATCAAAATAAGTAGCAAGTGAATAATTTCTTTGGCTTTCAAAATACTTAAAACTTCAGTAACTTAATGAACGAATTCATGAACAATAACTAAGAGACAGGCAATTAAAATCCTAGTTAGAATAAAACTCACTTAAACATACTTTCTGCGATGAAACCTTAACAAAATGGAAATTAAACTATGATTATTAGATCTTAAACTTAAGAAGATGTTGGAGTAGCAATAAGACGTAAGAAAACTTCAGTTGATATGCTTAGAAATAGAAACATATCTTAAGAAGGTAGTAAAATTAACTAATCACTGATTAATACAACTAACTTAAATCAAATTATGTCAAGTAATACTATGATGATTGAAGACAACACAACAGATCAAGACTTTCAAATAAATTAAAATAATTAAAATCGATTGAAAGAGACTATAAAAGTCTCAGATATACTCTAAAGCCATGAAGGTAATACTAACCAGTTGTTGGATAGTAATATCTTTTCTCATAAGAACTTGACTTAAAATATCAACAATGAGGTTATATAAAATCAAATTCCTGCCTCTTAAATCTAGGACAATTTTTAGGATTAAGCAGCATAAACTTAAAATAATGAACAAATATCAAATAATGAAATTAGGAAAATCAAACTTAATTACATATAGTTAAATAAAAGAGTTGGCACTTCATACTAGTTAAAGAGACCTTCAAATCAGACAGCTTTACAACAGCAGACTCTTTCAAATAAAGTACAGCCTTAAAGCAAATTATATGTATATTTTAATAGCCAACAATCTTGGCATCAAGCAACTTGAAAGAAAAGATAAATATTGAAGCAAAAAACGAATATACTAATTAGACAAATTACAACTAAACAGTTGCTTTAATGCACAAATAGTAAAATATAGACGCAAATCAATTAATTGACAAATTATTTTACAATGATATAATGAGTGATGATAAATCTCCATACAACGCAGGAACTTTTACTCAAAAAGGATTTTAGGATAGGCAAGGAGAAGACAAATAGAATTAAGATAGAGACAAGAATAGTCAAGTTTAAAAGTTAGGCACACACAATAATCTCTAGGAGAGAGCTGGAAGCTAAAGCGAATTATATGACTTGCAGTTTTGCACAGATGGAAGCACAGCAGATAATTTGGATAGCTATATAATTGGGAAGAGAATTGGGTAAGGAGCTTATGCAGTGGTTAGAATCGGTTTACACAAAATTTCTGATTAAAAGATAGCTGTTAAGATCTATGAGAAATTTAAACTACTAGAACCAAATCGAAGGAAGAGTGTAAAGAGAGAAATTAAAATTATGGAGAGATTGGATCATAAGGGTATTGCTAAACTATACGAAGCATTTGACACACATAAATAAGTCTTCCTTATTATGGAATATGTAAATGGGGGGTCACTTCATGGATATCTGAAGTCAAAGCCAAACAGGTAAATGCATGAAATAGAAGCAAAATACCTTTTTAAACAAGTAGTAAGCGCTTTATACTACTGTCATCAGCGAAATGTAACTCACAGGGACATTAAGCTAGAAAATATTCTTCTAAATGATGCCTAAAATTAAGTGAAGCTAATTGACTTTGGTTTTTCAACCTGCATCCCTAATGATAAAAAGATAAAACTATTTTGCGGTACACCTTCATATATGGCACCAGAGATTGTTAGTAAAAAAGAGTACTGTGGCCCTCCAGCTGACGTCTGGGCACTTGGAGTTTTATTATTTGCTCTTTTGTGTGGAAGATTTCCTTATAGAGGACAAAATGATAAAGAATTGTATAAAAGGATATGTAGAGCGGAGCCAGAGTTTCCTGATCACGTTTCTCTTACTGCGAGAACATTCTTTGCTAAGATATTTAGAAGAGATCCAGACCATCGTATTACTACAAAAGAAATGCTAAAAAATTTGAGGGGTAATCATGAATTATTATTCCTAAAAATAATAAAACCCTGTCTCTTCTTTAAGTGCAAAGAAAAAAATCTTTCTTGAAACTATCTTACAATTATTTAAATAAAAATTAAGATATTTTTTAAAATAAAAATAATTTAAACTTTTATAATTTATATTTCTCTTTTAAGAATTGTTGTTCCCTATAGATTAGTTTTTAAATTTCGCAGATATAGAATATGAAGCCTTTGTTAGTGGTAAATCAACCTCTTAAAGAAATAGTTCAAGTTACAATTAATCTGGCAGAGCTCTTTCTTAACCAGCTGATGTATTTTATATTTTATTTTATATCAAGGTAGGATACTAAATCAGGAGTTGCTGAGAGAGCAATATCTGCAGATAAATTAAAGAACTTAATCAAAGAACAGAACAAAAAGAATCAAAACAACAAAACTTAGCCAAATAAATAAGTTTTATAGTAAATTAACACACTGCAATCGAGTTTTGATCTTAATCATAATATGAAGAGCAGCGAATCTTTTATAAAGAAAAATAAGATCAATATGGAAGCTTACAAAATTTAATAATCTTGCTATTTAAATGTTTTTATTACAATGCGTACTACAATACAAACGAATAGAATGTGAATGGTTCAACAAATTAATATGGGCATACTTAAGGAATTCCATCTTAACATAACTTACTAAACTCTTTAGGAAGAGAAGTTTTTCCTTCGCAATTCACTTAGCAATAAACTCAGCCAAGCATTGTAAATAATATCATGCATATCAGCTACGGGGCCAATGTAAATATTACAACTCAACCTAACAGCCAAAATAACTTTATTTTCAATCACACTGCTCCAATCAATTTGAACTTCTACAAGAAGTAATCTCAGTCTAAAGTAGGTTTAGATGCTGTAGATTAGTCTATGGTAAATTAAACTGCAGAGTTGATAGATCCTGACTTCAAGGACTTTGATTAGGAAATAATATAAGAGTTGATGCGTCTTGGTCACTCGAAAGAGCAAATCAAAGATTAGCTGAGAGATAATAACTCTTAAATTTCTGTCATGTATTAGAAACTTATCGACGATAAGCTTCAGCAGCAAATCAATAATAAACTCAGTGCTACGAATATAATGGATAGGGGAACTTAATTCACTGGGGAGTTCATTAGGCAAGCAGTTCAATCCGATTACATCGGATCTATAGACTGACTAACAATATGATAAACATTAAAGAATTGGGTAGCCACCTAGGGCTGCTAGTCATTCGATTGGAAGGGTAACGTAGAAAAGGTAGGATCACATAGGGGTATAAGATATTGGAAGTTATGATAATTTATAGTTTAAATGATACAGTATAATCTAAATTTGTTTATATAATTATGGAATAAAGTTGTTTATGTACGATTACATAATTAAAGTAGAGGTTCTAACAGATCCATAATAAATTTAATATAAAATAAAATGAATCTTTAAAAGCAATCTACATTAAAAGATTCTAAGTAAGACTTGCCCTAGCCATCCTATACAGCAGATGAGCTTCAAACAAAGGCAACTATTGCAGAAACGATTGAGATTAAATTTTTTGCTTGTGAAACTCGTATAAGAGAGTTACTATCTTCTCTAGTTGAGCCAGCAATTTCCAAATCTCGAATCTCTTATGACACCTCTCTCTTCATCTAGCAAGAATTCCAGAAAATGTCAACTAGAATAGAAAAGCTCGAGTTAGTAACTAAAAAGTTGACAGGGCTATAAAAACGTGTGGAGGAAACTAATAAACACGTTGGCGTAGTAGAGAGCAACATAAACTTAACTGAAATCAGATTGAAAGACCTTATTTAACAAGCAAATTACAAAATAGATTCGACTCTTAGTCACATACACCATTAAAGAGATGATAATATGAAAGTTCATGCCAAATTAGATGCCTTCAATATAAACATAAGCAAATGCTATGAAGACATTTTCGAATTCAAAGACAATATGGCCGATCTCTTGACTTCATTCAAGATTGAAATACTTGTGAATTAAGAGAAGATTCTTAAGGATTTACTAACATTGTAAGAACATAAAAAATCAAGTGTGCATGATATTGGAAAGACAAGAGATTTAATTGATAGCTTCGATTTGAAACTTGAATAGTATAAGAATGAACTAACATCTAAGATGGAAGCATTCAATCCCTTGGAGTTTAATTTGATGGAGAAGGACTACTTCTTTTCTGAATAGGAAAAGACTTATTTACATATTAGATCCAAATGTTAAGAGTTAGCCGCCAAAATTAGAAATCTTGAATAATTTTTAAAATAAAATTTATTTTGTTGAATTGAAAAAATTTAAGATAATTATTCAAAAGTTTTTCATACTTAATCAGCTTTAATAATTATATAAAAAAAAAGGTAAAAACTTAATCTTAATATTATAAAAATAATGTTTACATATATTGTTGCCATATCCCAACTAATTTAATACAATTTTAAATCTTGAAAAGTATGTGGATGTAGTTGAATCAATGAATGATTAAAAATCAGAGTATAATTACAAGGACATCCAAAGCGTATAAAATCTATTACAACATAATAATCAGTTTTCTCACTCTGAATTCCATAGTAATATCCAATCTAAGACTAATCTCTTCGATGATTTAGCAAGCCCTTAGATTTAGAGTTAGGCTGTTGAAATAAATGAAGTTGAACACTTTAAGTCAGTTGCTTTTGATTAAAATATGGAGAAACAATTCACTGAAAATCAAAATTCTGTAATATAATCAGAGCAGATAGAATAAACTCAATGAGATGTTAATTTTATGTATTTATTAATAGTAAAATTCTCTAAATATGAGTTCTTATTCAGAGTTATAAACTAATGATTAATAATTTGTTATAATTAATAAATATGATTATGGCAAGCTTGTTCAAATCATAGTTTTAGAGATCAGCTTTTCCCTTGGCTGGTCTACTAAGACCAAATAACTGCAACTATTAGAATATGATATTCAACTCATTGATGAGTTAATAACAGAGACACTTCAGTGTTGCATAATAAGTTCAAACAAATGCAACTGAGCCACAATAAAATATTGAGGTTGAAGTCCCAAAGAAAGCAAAGAAAGTCAAGTCAGTTTAGGCTTAACCAGATAAAGTTGTTACTCTCTATCAAGTCTTTAATTTTTTAAGTTTTGGATTATGAAAGGCATAAAAATTAATCAAGAGAAGAGAAATACCTTTTATAAATTGGGCTACAATGAAAACCATATTCCAAACCAAAAGGGCTATGAAAAGAATAGAAAGCAAAGGCTAGATTAATGGGACAATCCTCCTCAAAACTGGCCACCCTTCCTCCCCAGACCTACTATGCACAAGGGAAAGACTTTACTTAAAGAAGTTGAGAGAGAATATATCAATCAAATCGTCACTAGCAGACCATTCAAAGTGCCAGCTTATAGAACTGGAGATGTTGTCGATGTTACTATGTTCAAGTCACTTTCTGAGGGTAAATTCCATAAATTTAGAGGTGTTATTTTTGGAACTATGCAACAAAACTCGATCAATAAGTCTTTCAAGTTCCACTTCAATGAGGATGAAATGAATGTGTCTTTTTTACTTTAATTATACTATATAGTCCTTGGTTGTGAAAGAATTCTCACCTATGGTTGCTAAAATTGAATTGCACAGATATGGTTCAAATCAATTGAGAGCAAAATTGAATCACATCCCATAGATGGACTTATCTAAGTCAAGAACTGCAGAGCCCATCATTAAGGGAAGAGGCTATAAATCTAGAGAAGCCAAAAAGATGCCAGCAAAAGAAGCCTCCCTAGATTCAGACAGAGGTAAAATTAAGAGAAATACTGCCAAGTTAGAGAAGAAATACGAATGAAAGAACTTCAACATTTGGAATAGAATTCGAGACAAAAAATGTCAAAATCAAGAGAAACATTCATGTTATTTAAATTAAACTAAGCTAATTGTCAAAATAAATAATTAAAATTATTGTATTATCTTTATGTCTTGTCATAGGATGTCTTAGAGTCTCATATTGTCTTTCACTTGATTTTTCTATGAATGTGCACTGTTGCCACTCCCCAAGACATGTTTCTCTTTATGCTGAGCAGACATTCCCAATCTCTCTTTTCATCATCTCTAGTTATGAGTGGATCAGAAGTTGGAAGTTTCTTGGTTTATATTATTAGAAATTTAAGAAAATATATTTATGGTAAGAGTCACCATCCAAGATCCTTTCTTCATAAGTGATGTCTTCTCACTGATTAGTGTCATAAATGACATTTCAAAGCACGTTGAGTTTGCCAGTACAAAATCAGCATCACTCCACCAGTCAAATTACAGCAAGTCTTCTCTATGAGCTTCATAAATAGGAGCTTTATAATATTTGAACAGATTCTTAGCTTGTTAATCTGATTCATATTTGCTTTAAAATTCGTTCTCGTAAACATAAATCTTTAAAATTTTTTAAAATAGAGACATCTTTGATTTGAAGTGAAATATTGTGCAAATTCTCTAATAATTCCACTCCTACACATTTATCAAATTCATGCATTAAGCAACCTGCTAAGATACCTTTTCCTGTACCCTAATATATAATAAATGATTATCATAAATATTTTTACAGATCCAATATCAACAAAAACTCCTCCAGGCTATTGAAAGGCATTAAACTTGTTCTTTATATATGCAAAGACTTATGAAACAGCAGTAAATTCCTAAATTTATGTAAATAACCAATTGTGTTTATTACAATTTCTCCATATGTCAAGTTATTTGAAGATAAGCTCTTCTCAAAACGCTCCTGTTTACTCACTGTCTATAAAATTATTTTAGTCTATTTGGATTATTTTACTTTTCCCATATCACAAGTAAAATCTTTAGCGATATTCTCAAAGTAACTATTCTTCTCGTTTATAAGATCTTTATAAGATTAAAAAAACTAACATATTATAAAAGATCAATATCTGCTTGAGTGATGTACTTTGAAAACTCATTTTCAGTGAGCTTGGCTAATTCATCCCCTGTGTTATAAACTGCCTTGCATGGATATGCCATTATCACATGATCATTATCGAAATATTAATCTTGATTTACATCCTAATTATTATCTTCGACTTGCTGTGAAGCAGCTGAATGAGCTGAGCTATCCTATATACAAAATTTATTAACATTTTATATTATATTATTGCTTATATTAATCTTACATCTTGCGCAGTAAGTTGAGAAGCCACGTGATCTTAGGAGTCTGTATCTTATTAAAGCTAACTATGAGATGCTTCCATTTTTAATATTATTTTATTTTGATTCTGTCTCTCGATACACTATATTTAATTAGTAACATAGAACAATTATAACTCATTCTATTGGTTAGAGATTCTATAAATTTAAAATTTTCAAAAAGTTTCAATATAAACTTAGTTTCACAT